>VWZZ01007540.1:145382-212942 GCA_013399095.1 Psophia crepitans
CCCTCGGCGCTGTCGCGGGTCTCCGCTCTGGCGGCTGCGGGGCGCGGGCTGCGGCCGCATCTGTGCGAAAGGTCAGCGCCGGGGTTTGGAGGGAGCGAAAACGGGGGCGGGCTGCGCCTTTGGGGAACGCATGTCCCCGTCCGGTGAGCGTGGCCCGCGGGCCCGCACCCCGCCGCCCCCCTCCTGAGGGGACAGCGCTGTGCGCAGCTGGGCGGGCGGCTTTTTTCACGCGAGGAGGTGTGTGGCGGTAAGTAACTGAGGCTCAGCGTGCTGCCGAGGTGCGTGAGCTACAGGTGGAGTAGGCAACAGGTGCTGCGGATTTCTTTGTGTTGGCTGTAGCTGCAAGGACACGTTGTTCCTTGAGACCCTGTGGCTGCGCTGCTGTTGACATTAGTAGCATGCTATTACACGCGTAATTACAAAACACTTTATGTAAGTACAGTTTCATGCGAATAGATGAGCAGTATGGCAGCAGTCAAGCTGATACTTCACAACTGGCTTTTGTAATAGGTTAGGATAGGGTATAGCGTTTCTCTTAGTACCACAGGAGCTTAAAAATCCCCCAAAGAGGTCAGTATGAGGTCTCTGGTATGTGGAAACTGAAACACTTTGAGATTGTATTCCAGTGAAACAGTAACTTCTCTGAGACAGTGCAATGTGAAGGGTTTTGAAGAAACATGTTGGTTTTAGGCTGCGAGAAGTCTGTCTTCTGTTCCAAATGTAAGACGCTAAGGTTTACAGTCTTGTACGTTTGCACTGAATAGCTACCACTTATGTATTTACAAGTAAAGGGGAAAAGGTAGACGTTCTGTAATGATTCTAGTGGTATGATTGGTCAAGTCAAAAGTAGAGTAAAAACTGATTTAGTATAGTGAGAAACTGTTTCAAGTTCCTAGTGTCATTTTAACCACAGAGTTTGTTTACAGATGACGGTTAGTTAACATTTTTCAAAACTGCAGCTATCACTTGGAGCTGGCTTTTGCTTATTGTCAAGGTAAAATCTGAATTAATCACAATGATGGTGGTGATGAATATCTATTTGCATGCAAATGGTAAGTTTTGATAATATAGGATTGTTGATGAAACTTAAGGATGTTGAGCTGACAGCTAAGGCCTGGATGGTGTGGCCCCATCCCACAAACGGATCCTGTTGTATATTAGATAGTTTGAGGGCATTGAACTTGATGAATCAATCTTGAACTTTTCATACCTTCTAGGGTGCCTCTGTATGTGTCCTTGATCTTCTCAGCCTTGGGCACAGTGCTCTCTTTGCACAGTGGCTCTTAAATAGAAAATTTGGGAGCAGGGCCTAGAGTTTGTTTCATGTTAGGGAGAGTGCCCATGCTGTTGCGCTGTAACATCAAGTTCTTTCTTGCTTATGTTTATGTATGTTTGCGTGCTCCTGTGATCTTTTTTTTTTTTGCCCTTTCTTACTCAAACTTGCATTATTTTTGCAAAGTGAGGAAGTTTCACTGGAGAACTGGACCATGTCCTCACTTCATGCAAGACTTGCTGTTAGCCTTGCGATTAGGGGATACTGTCCTGAGGTGTGGAGCCCTTGTTTTGGACCGTGGAGGTTGCTTACCTCACCAGTAAGACCTAATGGAAAAGAGAGAGCCTTTGGCCTTACAGTAGAAGTAAAAGTAACATCTTTCAGTGTTAGTGGGTTTTTGGCCAGTTCAGGTGTTTATTTCAAGGTAGAAGGGAGAATGCTTTAGTTGGGTAGTTGACAGAAGTGTCCAAGACCGTAGTGAAAGAGCGTGGCCTGTCCCGCACTGTGAAGAAGTGCCGTTCAGAAGGTGAAGCCAAGGAAGCAGGATTTTGGCTTTTGTGCATTTTCTTCATATTCAGCAAGTTTTCTGATTTTATTTATCATCCAATGACTACATGGTTTTGCTGGGCTTTTTGTTTATTTGTCTGTTGGTAAGACTTGTGTTAAAAAAAATATAGGGAGCCTACATGAAGATTACTTAGATTTTCACAGATAGCATTCATTTTTACAGCTTACTCGTACTCTTTTTGGATTTCCGCAGAGAGGCATCAAAGAGGCAGCGTATTGTGGCAGCTCCTGGCATAATACCTTACTTTTCCACTTATTTTTCCCCAGTCATAAATTGAGTTGTTACATATTTTAATCTTATCAAATAAATCCATTTGACCCTGTCCCTGGTCAATACATTTCTATAGTAATAAATTTCCCCTGTGAAGAATCACGTATTTTAAGTAAACTGAGATTTTGATGGAGTTTAGCCACAGTGTGAGAATAGAGTGAAATGGAAAAACAGACTGGAAGTAAGAGTTCTGGATTTTTCTTCTACCTTAGACTTTATTACGACCAGGAAGTGTTTGATTTAGATACAGACTGATAAACCAATTTTCTTTTTCCTGGGTTCTTGCCACACCCTTATTTTTCTTATTTACAACATTAAAATGTGTTTTACTGCAGAAAAAGCTTTTTTTAACCCCTTAAAGCATAAGCACCTGAGCAAGTTACTGTGGGACGACGTATGTTTGGTGTGGTTTAAAAGCCAGTAGATTACCACTAGCCAGTAGAACGAGTAAATTATCACTAGTCTAGATCAACTGTAATGTTTTATATAGGGTTGCTATGGTTGGCCTATGCTAAAAGGGAACATCATGTTCTTAGCAAGGTGTTGTGTAATACTTGGCACGAATGTCCTGTAGACGCTATATTATACTCATAAAGTTACCACATCATAATTACCAGATAATCAGGTGTTTCTGAAAAGGAATTTTTGTGTCCAATTTTGGTTGCATGGCCTGGAATTCCTCTATGAGGATGGTGGGTTACTGGGATTTTTAACTGGATTATCTTGCTGCATTAATACTTTCCACATCCAGTTATCCCTATTGTGCAAGTTTTAAACTGCTTGAGTATTTATTATGTTAACCTAGCTTGTCAAGCACTGAAAAGCAAATGGGTCAATTCATACCTGTATTACTCTTTTATAATACACTTTTATTACTCTGAAGGGCTTTGACTTGCACTTCTGGGTACAGATGAGGTTGGATGCACAAACCGTTTGGTGGTTTTGAAAGTAGTGCCACTGATGTTTTGTGTATTGTGTAAAAGGTGTTTGTCTCCCCTCCTGCTTTAACTGCTGGCTTAAACTTAACCACTACTGTGGTGAGGGCCAGGCTGTTAATGTTGGTATTGTTGTATTGTTGGTAGTAAGGCAAGCCTTTTGCTTGCTAGTTGTTGGTTAGTAAAGAACAACTCCACCTTCTGACAAGTAGAGTGTTTTTTGGGGGGATTGTTTCTCTTTAGCTAAAGGTGAGAGATTTCCTACTGTGAACTATGTTTAAAGGGCATGGGAGAAGAGAAGGCAGCGTTAAAAACACACTTAATGGGTTAATGGTTTTGCCATCTGTTTCTGGGATTTTTTGTGGCCCCAGGCCACTTTTGTGAAATAAAGTATGGCAGAGCAGACCAAAGTGAAGAGGGGTCAAATGGTTTGGGTATGACTGCGAAGGCTGGGGAGAGGCTCTGAAGCTACTCTTCAGAGCACATTCTGTTCATGCTGACAGTGAGCCAGCAACCATATGTAGTGGGAAAGCACCCGAACACATGGGAATCCACATGCCTGAGCATGCGCACAGTGATCTGGTGCTCTAGTAAGTGGCTTAGTAGATCACCAGGCGTGCTTGTGCAGCCTGCTTGTACTCTGCCTGCCAGCACTGCTGGAACATGGGCAGATCAGGCTTCTCTGCATCTGTTTTGTATTTCTAAGGTTATCCTTAAGTGTGCATAGGGTTTGTGTGTCTGAATGCCTGCGCTGGACTTGTACCAGTCCAGAGTCCTATTCCTTGGTCCTCTCTCCCTCTTGGAGAGTTCCTGAGGGACAACAGTACCAAGTTTCAAGCAAGTTGCACAGGCAGTTGTTCTGAAGAGCACGCTTATCCACATATGCAAGTGAGGTTATGAGAATTTTTTTCTGTGTGAAAGCTGTTGTAAGGTTAAGGAAAGTTTTTATACAGATGTTTTCAGCTGCTGCTGAAGTAGTGTGTGGTAGTCCTAGGAGAGCCTTCTGATTTCTCTGACTTTTTTTGGTAGTCTAAATTAGACAACTTTGCTTGTAGGGCACAATAAGAAGTGAGGCTAAACTTACTTTCCTTGAGATATGTAATCATGGAGTATGAATTTCCTTTTTCCTTGATTTTCTCTCAACAGAAAGTTAATCGTTCTTGGGAATGCTGAAGGGATTGAGACTCAACGTGCTGTTTACATGCCAAGTGGACTGAAATAGGCGGAGAGCATGTTTCTTGAGGCAGAGTAGGAGGTTATTCTGCAGATGGTGTAAGCAGGCTGCAGCAGTTCGGTGCAAGTGGTACCAGTGTTCATCCTGAAAAGCTGCGATAGTGGGAAAGAGAGCTCATTTGTACATCAAAGTGTCTGGAAAGACCTTAGGGTTTTGTTTCCAGCTGGTTTTGAGTGTACTGTGGTAACTCTTAATGGTTGATTTTTTTTATTTTTTATTTTTAATTTATTTTTTATTCTCCTTATAGATAGAATGCAGATTTCCTGGCATGGATGGCTTTTAAAACTAGAACTGGCTTTTTAAAAGTAGAACCAAATTTATGCTGCATTTCAAACATTCTGTCCTAAAACGGAGGCATTTCACTGTTGAATAACACCTGTAACTTTTCATAATTGAAGTGGTGAGGATGTCCAGTACTTCTCTTTTTTGTTGATTTTTGCTTCCTATCCTCCTTGTTCCTTGCAGCTTTTGTATTTCAGTGGAGGTTTTATGCTCGACCTTATCACATGTACTTGTATGTTTCTGCTACTTAGTTTCTGTAATTGTACGAAGATCTTCAGTATATCAAGCACTACTTTGATTTCAATTACATCTCTACCATGGGTTCCTCTGTGACTTGAGCTCTTATTTCTTGGTACTAATGTAGCCAGCTCATAGGACAGGTACATTGTGTTTGTTAGGTTGCCATACTTTGTGGAGTGTATTACTGATGTGGTGGGGGCCATATTAGTAATAGCCTGAGAATTTATTTGGCATAGAGTCTTCCAGAATGGGACTTTCATTCTGACTGAAAACTTAAGTGGGTATGAACTGCAGCAATGTCTGAAGAGCAGCACCAGACTGGAACTTTTGTAAATGTAATAATCAATGGTGAAATTATGCCCCCTCTTTTTTTTTTCTTAAGGGAGGGAAGCAGTAGGTGTGCAAATATACTGCTTAATGGAGATGTCAACAAATACTAACTTGAAATATGGTGGTGTAGATACTTTAGATCTAGTTTCACGTATAATAAAAGTGAAATTTTTTTCTGCATGGTGGAGCATGATAATTTTTCCCTCCTTCCTGTGAGACTACTTCCTTAAATGTATAATTCTTGTTATTTTATTCAAAAAGGACAAGAGTTGATGTGCAAATATTAAAGAGTTCTGACTACTAATCTCCTGCCTAATAATTTCTCCAGTTCCACTCGGGAAGAGAATGATGTTTCCTGTTTACAAAGAAAACCAGATGTCTCTTTGAATTCACACTTAATACAAAGAATTTTAGTTTAACTTTAAGAAAGCACCTGTTCTAACACTGGAAGGAAGGATGTCTAGAAATTAGCATGAGGCTGGTAAATGAGACTGTATTTAGCTTCTTCACAAGAGGTCTTGGCACAGCCTGCTATAATCTTGTCTGTCAGGGATGTATGTCTGTGCTCACTTTTTGTTTTCTTTATGGCAAATACTGAACCTGTTGGCAATTAAACTTGTCTCTGGGCTGTGCCTTATTATTCAAGGTGAAAGAATAAACTTGAGAGAGACAGTTTTTGTTGGCTCTTGGGGTTGATCAGATCCACTGTGGAGACTTGAGCACAGGTGGTGGTCTTAACAAAACAAGAAATTACCTGAAGCTAAAATCTGCTTTGCTTCTGGTCTGGCAGAAAAGAGAACCTGCTAGATGATGGAGGAGTGGCTCTGACTTTTTGAGAAGGGAAGGGGAGATTACTTTGGTACTTGGCTTCTTATAGTTACAGGAAGGCAAATGATGAACTGGGAGTTGGCCCAGGTTTGTTAGCACAGCATAGGTGAGATTACTTCATGGAGGGTCAAACTTGCTAAGTTCAACGATGTGCTGGTACCATGCTATTCATAGTTAAAACTGAGTTGACTTTGTCTTGTTACCTCAGGCTAACTTTTTGCTATTAGTTACTCCGTGAGGAGAATCAACAACTTTAAAACCAACAAAACCAATCTAAAATTGGAAGGAAATTAAATAATAGTGGTGCTGTGGGTCCTTCAGGAATAGAAATGACTGGTGACATAAGCTTAGGTTGATTTAGGAATCATCACTTCAGGACTGAGGGATTTACTTTTTTTCCTGTTTGGCCCTCTGGGACATAGCTAAGGAAGCTTCTTCCTGTGATTTTTTTTTTTTTTTTTTTTTAAAGTGGGTATAAGTAAAAGAAGCATAAGTTTAGTAAACTGGGAACAGCTTTTGGTTTAAGAATGCATACTTGTATTTTGGAATATGAAACTAGTCTTGGTCATGATGTCAATACTCTTGCTCATTTGAATGAGTTTCTCATCTGCTGAGATTATTTGGAATTTTTATTTTGGTGCTGAAATGTTTTAAGATTAAAATCTGTGGAATAAGAAACATAACTTGAGTTCAAATATGTGATTCCAAGTTTTATACAAGGTAATGCTCATTCTTCAGCTTGGATACTCTCAGCTGAGTAAATGAAATACACTGTGATACCTGTATTATCTAAACAATGTTCTAACAATAAGTGTAGATCACGGAGATGGGATTTTGTGGTGTTTCTTATGTTTGTAAAGAGAACAGAGTTCAGCAAACAATTATTCTGTGTGTTGCTCAAGGAACCAATTTAGAAGTTTGGTTACAATAATTGTAAATACTTTTATCAGTAAAATTTCTTCATTTCCTCTCATTTTGTATTTGTAGTCTTTATAGCTATTCTTCATCTGTGGAAATGGTCCTTTACACTGTTGGACTTGGATTATTAAACAGACTTGATTTATGTTTCATAAATATTTTTTTGTCTTGCTTATAAAACTTGGTATTTGTTTTTGTTTCTTTTAATAGGAATATATTGATGACTCTTTGAGATTTGGAAAGATCATGGTTAGTATGTTCATTAAGGTGAGTATCTTACACTGACTCCAAGAAAGTGATTTATAATCTAAATTCTTTCTCAGTGGGTCTGAACTGATTTTTTGTTTTGTTGCTACTTTGTATGCTTCCTTTGAGCTATAATTTCAGAATGCTGAAAAATAAAAAGATATTTAGGGTGTTAAATTTTTAAAGACCTGTTGTACGAATTATGAAGCACATGGAAATGATGTGGTTTCTGTATATTTTTAGGAAACTGAAATTTAACGTAATGTCTAGTATCAAGCGCTACATCTGCATTGTTTGCTGTGCAGAAGTTTATTAATAAACTTCCAGTCTTTTGATTGCTCTTGCAGGTGTTTTAAGAAACTTTAATGATGAGGAAAATTCAGGAGTCCAGCAAACAAAGTAGCTAATGTTACTCGGATAATCAGGATCCGAGGATGATGGCTCAGGAGGAGCAATGAAAATGTTATGCTTCTAAGCTTTGATTTTGAAAGCAAATCGTAACTTCCAATAGTATTTTTTTGGTCAGTTGTGTTCTACTTTCTAGCAGGCTGATACTATTCTAATATCTGTTTGAGAAGTTGAACACTATGGCACCAGAGATACTGACTTATGCACGTTTCTGTGAGAAGCTGGTGACAAAAAAGAGTAGATGGTTGGAATTACGGAAATATTTTGAAAATTAAGAAAAGTTGATGGTTATTGGAGCAAAACAAGGAAACACCTGAAAGTTTAAAGGAGAATGGTGAAGGCATGTCATCTGTGGTGCAAAGAAAATTTATCTAAGTGATTTTTGTTGTGTGATCTGGTGATGGAACAATATTGGCCTGACAGGAAAGGACAGCACTTTTGGATAGTACTGTAATATTGTAATACAGATGAAATTGTAGTTGAGATTTTGAGGATTAATACTATAGTGTCTAATTAGTTGAAATTATTGAAAAAAATCACTGTTTTTCTATGGCTACAGAATGTGATCTGAATAGGTTCTTAAAGCTGACAACATTCCCTTTTTTCGATGCTGCAGGTGTGACTTCAGTTCTCCACAGAAATTGAACTTGGTTGGGATCCTATAATACAGGTGTGTTCCCTAAAGCAGGCTGTTCATTCTTTTCTAATATTTGAAGTCTACTGTGTTTAGAATAGATAGATCTCAGTGTCGAAGGAAACACTGTCACAAGTTCTATATTCTTTGTATACTGAACAAATTAAACTGCCTTCTGTGAAAAAGACTTTCTTGAGATGCCATACATGAATGAACTCTTCTAATTCTTTGTATTTGAGCATACTCAGTAACCTGTACATTTCATCTGATAAATGACAGCAAACCAGATTTAACTGCCTCTAACTGTACTAAAACTGATAAAATGACTAGTTCAAATGACTTGTATTTAGGGACAGGTAAAGATCCTTCTGGTGTCAAGTTGTCTTAGCTTTCAGGTAAACCGTGGAAAGGCTTAACATGAGAGTTTTAAGTAGTTCATGAGGGCTGTTTTTTCTTAAAGTCTTCCTAAATGCGTTTAAGTAGATGAAGCCAGTATGGTAACCAATTAAAATTGTACATGCTGCTACTGTGAATATCCTCTTCAAATCTAGAATTTGTTAAACATTCTTTACTTTTATCTATGAAAATGTCATGGTGGAGGTCATCAAATTAGAGAAGTGTTATGTCACTTCATAAATAGTCAGGCAAGACCTTGTGGCTAATTTCTTATAGATCTTGATTAGTGAAGGTAGAAACTTAACTCTATTAAGGAAATGCAGATTACAGGGAGATGAGTTACTGAGAGGGAGTTGGAAGAGCTGTCTTTAAACCAAGCTTTAACTAGTGCTGAAAGACATTCCATGTTTTCAGTGCCCAAGCTAAAAATTGTGAAATCTGCAAGTAGCTTCAGGTACAGCAATTTCTAACGCATCTTGTGGTCAGAGATAGAGAGCTTATAATCCTGTTTTATCAATTTCTGATAAAGACAGAGACAAAACATTTAAAGAAGCAATGTACACAGATTTGTATTGTAATCTGAGACTTGTAGAACTCTTATCAGCTATTTGACGTTGTGCAGAATGGAATGCTGTGAATAAATTCTTCCTTAAGTCTGGCCAACACAAACATACTTTTACCAGTTTGTAGACATGTAGCATTTTAAATTAAGGCATGGCAACATGGGCTGCCTTCCAAACTGGTTAGCTTGTGACTTGAATGTTGTTCCAAATTTTTGTTCCAAACATTCCTTCTGCATATTCAAATGAGGCACTTAAAGTGGTGTAATCAACACAAATGTTGATCTTCTGAACTTCTGATTCTATTGTTTCTGTGTGTTACATGGCAGTGGCATGTACCAACAGATGTAGAGCTTTCAGATTTTCCTTTTCCTGCCAAAATTCTTGGTGTCTGTCTTGGGAAACTGGATTAATTTTTTTTGGAAGAATAATAGTGTTGATGGCATTCATAAGGAAACACTTTTTGGGGTGCTTTTTGTTTGGTTTGTTGGGTGTGGTTGGTGGTTGTTTTTTTTTTTCTATGAGGATGAGTGAGCACTGGAACAGATTGCCCAGAGAGGTTGTAGAATCTCCATCCTTGGGGATATTCAGAAGTCATCTGGAAGTGGTCCTGGGAAGCTTGCTCTAGATGACTGCCTGAACAGGGAGTTGGACAAGATGACCTCCAGAAGTCCCTTTTGATCTCAACCATTCTATGAATCAAATTTTTGTAACTGCCTAAAACTCTTTAATGCCCATAGTAAGCCTACAGTGATGTAGATGAATTTACATCAGGTGTTAAAATGGTATTCTAACCAAACTTCTTCAGCACTTGGAGCTCCTGTTGACTACATCACGCATTTTGCTCTATTATCTGCTGGCCCTTCATTCTTAGTAGCTGTGTCAGCTCAGGCAGACTATGTACATACCTAGTATGTAGTGATACCATACCAACAGTGAATCGGAAGGGTTATTTTGTCTAGTGTAGAAGATTTGTTTATTTTAAAACTCTGTAAGACCTTATTTTAAAATGCATATTTGTATCTGATTCCTCTGCTGGATGACAGTTTCATGTTTAACCAACATTTATCTGCGTAGGCATGGCATAACTGTGAGCATCTCTCTGGTATCTGTTTGAAGAGGACACTGTTGGGGGGCCCAGGTATTTCTTTTATATTTTGTAGTTATAGAGGTGTCCGGACTCTGTAATGGTCAAAGATTTCCAGTAGAAGAGGATGAGACAAGAATTAAATGCATGTGGGAGACTCTGGACCTAGGCACTTCATGCTTTTGATGCTAGCTGGGAGGGAGCTTGATAAACACTTTTACCAACTTTTCATAGAAAAAACAGGTAAGAAACATGCATAATTGTTATTATTCATGTTAGTAGAAAGATGCTTTCTCCTCCCACTCCCCTAGAGTTTATGCAGAAACTATATTGTTCTGTTTGTTTTATCTCAGAACTGTGATTTAAGTAATTTCTGTATGTACTCATTCAGAACTACTTTTTGGGTATAAACTGGGAGTTACCTTATTTGAAGTTAAAAATTTTTAGCCTAAAACCATACTTACTCTTAAATTCAGGTTTGAGTCTCTTCACTGAGGAAACAATGTGGTTGGAGGTATCCATTCTGTGAATGCAAGGGCCCTAGCCTGGTGCTTATGCTGACTTCTTACTATATAGGTGCTGCTATAAATTCAGGGTGGCACTTGGATCTGGACCAAAGCTATGTCTTGGTCAGTTCCTCTATTGTAAAGTGGCAGCTGTAAGCAGTGGGAAATTAGGATCATCTTTATAAAGATATCATTATTTTTATTTAAATAACAGTCCTGTCTTCAGAATTCTCTTGAACTGAAAGGTAAACCCTTATCAACAAATGGTGAAATGAATGCTGTGAAATTCAGATTTTATGGAAGCACTTGTGATATTCTAGATGTTGTTGATAATTTTATTGACATAAGTAGAAAATGGACTTACACCTCATTCCTTGCTAAGAAAAAGAGCAAAACTGGTTCAAGATGACTTGCAGTGAGATGAGGAATCTATTTTAAAAAAAAGTTTGTATGTTTTTTCTTTTTTTTAATTTGAAGAGTCTTGCAAGAAATTGTTAAGTATCTCTGTTCTTAGTCTGAGAATACTGCCGTCTTTTTTTCTTTTTTTTCCCCCTTTTCCTCACTTCGTAGAAAGTGTCCTAGTGAAGGTTTTCTGCTAATTGTTCTGTCTTCTGTCACAAAAAAGGTGAAGCTCTCAGTGATATTGCTGGTGAAGTTGTACAGTTAGACAAGGCACTCCTTGGATTATTGTTTGTTTTTCAACATTTTTTCCCTAATGTTTTTCTACTACCAAGAATTTAATTATTGTCTAATTGCACAGGGCGAATGCATTCATTGTAGATGTTAATTTTAAATTTTCTCTGGAATTGCGTGATATGATTAAACCTCTGCTAGTTGTTTGTGATACAAAACCTTACCATTTTGCAAAGCAGTCATCCAGAAGATATACAAACTCTTCTTGTTAATATTTCAGTAAGACTGAATCCTGACCATTAGGAATCTCTCCTATTGGTGCTTGTACAGTTAAGAGTCCTCAAGTATTCAGATATCCGAAGTATAGTCATAAATGGTAGTGTGCCTCTTGCTTCATTTGGGAATATTGGTAAGTTCATACCAGTTGCAACTTCAGACTCTAACTTTCAGATGTTCTCATCTTACTCAGTTCTTGAATTATATAATTTTGACTCTGGATTTTTAGTTTTTGATTCTTTAAATTCCAGACATGATGTTTTTTGTGTGAAAAGAAATCTGGAAAAATCTGTTCTCTGAATGTAACCAGATCTCTGCTGAAACAAGAGTTTAAATGCCATAGTTTCAAAAGAATCATAGAACCATAGACTGGTTTGGGTTGGAAGATCATCTAGTCCCATCCCCCTGCCGTGGGCAAGGACACCCTCCACTAGCCCAGGTTGCTCAAAGCCCCATCCAACCTGGCCTTGAACACTGCCAGGGATGGGACATCCACAGCTTCTCTGGGCAACCTGTTCCAGTGCCTCACCACCGTCACAGGGAAGAATTTCTTCCTCATACCTAATCTAAATCTCCCCTCTTTCAGCTTAAAGTTACTACCCCTTGTCCTATTATTCCATGCTGTTGTAAACAGTCCCTCTCCAGGTTTCTTGTAGACCCCTTTAGGTACTGGAAAGTGCTGTAAGATCTCCCTGGAGTCTCCAGGCTGAAAAATCCCAACTCTATCTCAGTCGTTTGACTCCTTGGTGTTCTACAGCCCTTCTTAAGAGGGGATTTTTAAAAGCACAAACTTATGTATGGACAAACACCTGCAGAAATAATATGTTGTTGTGTTTTTCTGGGGACAAAGTTCAGGCTGTTTATGTTGTCTTACTGCAGGATAAAGGAGCTGCTGTAGCTAATGAATAATCAGAAGATGTTTTCTGCATATCTAACCTGGCATATTAATGCTTATGTTTGTCCTTGGTGCTCAGTGGAATTATGTTGTCTCTTTCATACACTACCTCAGGATCTTAGAGTTCTGGTCTTTGCCAGAGTGACTTTGGGAGGTTTGCTCTGTCTAGAAGAGTACAATGGTATTTTTTTTTGTGAGCCAGTTGCCTTAAAATCAAGCCTAACTAGTGCCAATTTAAAGAAGTTTTTATTTACAGAGACAAAATAGACAACCTCCCTTAAAAATTTAGGAAGATGTAGCAGAAAAAGAGGGGAAAAAAAAAAAGCTTAATGTACTCCCCTGCACTTGCTTACTAAATTTGGTATGAGATGCAGTTACCTTCCTCTAACTGTGATAACAGTAGAGAATCTCAGACTGGGAAAGCATGCTAGCTTTTACCTTTTCATTCTTGTTTGGTTATTGATTGGAAATTTATTCAAGCCTATAAGTGGGATGAATATGTGCAATTTATTATGTCATTTTTACTGAGATTAGTTTCAACGTTAATTAATCTCTCTGGGATGACTGACCCTCTGTGCTCCTGAAGTGTTTGCATGGTGCTTGCATATGCATGCAGATGTTCCACTTAAGATCCTCCTCTGTCTGACAGTAAAGTCTAACCAGATGCATCAGCTGTTATCTAAAATTACAGGCACAGAGCACAGTGTAGGGTAATTGCCAGTCTCTTCTTTTTTCACAGTCATTGCAATCTCTTCTTAGAAAATCTCTCCAAACAGTGTATATTTTCATTGGCTTTTTTTATTTATTATACGAGCTCTTGTTTTAGAAACACTCCTCTTCCTTCTTTCCCCAGAAGCTCATGGAAGTCTATCATAATGTTTTTCTTGTTCCTTCCTATTTATTCTTCCTGTATTTCTTACTCTGGTATGAGCCTCTGGCACTGAGGCTTTTGAGATTTTGGAACAGAAGAAATTTTGTGCAAGACTGACTTTCAGTGACATCTTCCAGTCCTACCTAAGAACACCATCCCATCTCAAGGAGTTTAGCCAATTGTTCTTGAAATATATCTTTAAAAAGGTCAAACTTGTATCTTCTCCATTACTGGGATACTCATTTTTGTTTCTGGCATGATTGTCCTTGGGCTCCAAATTATAGTCATTGTAATATAGTTATGTAGGAACTGCATGGATACTTATTGTGGGCAAAGCTGCGGAAGACCTGGCGTGTTGCTAGTTAGAGACGAAAGTAACACAACTTAAGCATTTCCTGACACAAGTTCCTGCCAGGTATCAAGAAGAAGAAAATTCACATGGTATCACCTATAGGCTGGTACTGTTTCTTTTCTGTTGATGATTCTCGTAATTTGAATGCATTGCTTAAAATAAAAATAAAAGCTCTCAAGTCTTAACTGTCATTGTTCAAGGAGGCACAGGAAATTCCTTTAAAGTTATTGGACAGCTTATATGTGTGTGTGTGTGTGTGTATATATATATATATGGAAATCATCTCTACCACCTGTAGGAAACTTCAGTAGAGATTCCTTAAGTACCTGGCAGAAGCTTGCCTAGGTGTGAGGGTAAGAGAGGAGATGAAACAATAAATGATCTTTGTAGGCGGAAAAAAAAAAATCACTCATCAGTGATTTAACAGCTTGGATTTTCAAACTGTAAGACTCTGTGGTAGTTACTGCACAATTTTGTTGACTTTTAAGCTTCCAAAGATTACAGAAAAGACTTCAGGGAACTAATTTTTCAAGGAAATGTTGTTAGAAAAAATATTTATGGACAACTCTTGAGACTTAAAATACTGCAGCATGTGTCATATTCTTTGGCTTCAGAATTCAGAAGAGGAGGTTTCTCACACTTAGACTGAAATACGAAATGTTTGCATTTGCAGTAGGAAAGCTGTGGTACAATCATTGTTCTTTTCATAAATAGTAGGATTTTTCTGATAATGTGTTACTGTAATATTGGGCTAATTATATTTAGAGAATTTAGGGCTACACGAAGAGTCTGTCTTCTGGCAGTTCATGCTTATGAAGCTAAGTAGCGATTTATGTAGTTTTCTTTAAGGGGTATAAGTATAGTGGCCCAAAGTTGGGGGGTTCTTTTCAGAGTGTTTTTCCCCTGCCTCTAAAGAAATCATGTAACATAGTGTAGTAGCAGATAGTGTAGTTTCAGTTATGGTAGTATGTTTTTTTTCTCTTGTATCTAAAGCTCTTTGTAAGTAATATTTGGTCAGAAAAATAGGAGCAAACTGCTACGTTGAACACAGAATATATAGTATAAGGAACTCTTTTTTAGCTCCTTTTCAGGTGATGATGTGGCTGCCTCTTTTCCCAAAAGCTTCATTTTATTCACAGTGGGGTTAATTTGTGTAATTTTGATGTGCAATTTTTTTTGCGGAGAAAATGCTGTAGATGATCTCCAAGGTTACTTTTAACTTTCTCAGAGAAGGTAGAAAGGTATCCTGTTCCTAGCTGAGTATGCTGGTGTACCTGTACTCACTGAATCCTCTACAGAACTTTACAACCTCAGTGCCTTCTGAGAAACAATAGTACAGTGACACATGAGAAGTGGCTTCTTGAGAGTGTGTTCAGTTATTTAACGAGACAGATGCTCTTATTTCTGCAATACTTGATGTCCTGTGCTGTCCATTTGAGTATTTCCAGTGCCACCTTCTGTATTCACCCTATGAGCCCTTTGACGTTTTCAGTCCCTCTCAGACAAAATGAGTGGTGCCTAGCCCTGTGTCATTAAGAATGGGTCGTGATACTGCAGGTAGTAGCTTGGGTCAGGCTCATCGGGAGAGTGGACTATACACAGGGACAGAACTTCATTAAAATGTCTAGCTAAGTAAGGCAAGTGAAAGTGTGAGCTCTATTTACTTGAGTGATTAAATCAGACGAACTGTCTGATCTAGTTAATCATTGGCCACCGGAGTACGTGCCATTGTGAAATAATACTAGAGTTTCATAGAAGAGTAAATACTCTTTTATTGCATGTTCCAGTTATGTAATTTTTAAAACGCAAGCTGCTTACTTAGCTCTAACAGTTTTTTTTCTAGCCTAAAGTACAATTTATTACCTGTATACTACTGTCCAATACAATAACAGGATGTCTATTTAGTCTGGATTAGAGTATTTAAAGTGAATATATGCCAAAGTGAAATGTCAGTGTATTTTACTCTACCTAAAGGGATTTTTTATTATTACCTATAACAAAGTACTAGAGAATAATCTTGTAAAGAAAAAAAAAAATGTAGTTATTTAGTTATATTTGTATACCATTACTGATAGCTTAAATGAATGTCCTTAAAATACACTTCCTCTTCCAAATGAAAACAGATATCTTGCATATTACTTTGGCCAAATGAGGAGATGAGTAGTATTTCCTTTTGAAAAACTCATAATAAATGTAAAATGTCTGGAAAAACAGCAATTAGGAGGGTAAGAAAATAGTTTCAATGCGTCTTTTGGAGAGTGGGGAAAGGGAGTTGAATCATAGTGTGTTTTAAATTAATATTAAGGTAATGTTTTCTGCTACAGGCTTTCTAAAAAATTTAAACATATGTATTTTTGTTTAAAAGGAAGCTACTGCAGTTAGTATTAGCAAAACTTAGTTGCAGATTTTTTCATTCACTTTGATATTCTAGTCAGTTTTATTAGTCAACAGTTGTAATCTTGAATATTTTATAGGAACAAAGTGGAAGGAACAAACATGATTCTGTTGTAAAAACAACCTTCCCCCTCCAGCCCCCAATGCTGAATTACACTGTTCAGAGAATCTTAGTTCATGGCTTTGCAGTATTGTTGTCTCTGTGGGTTGTTGAAATAGACGAGGAAATGAGTCAGATTAAAGATCTTTATTTTATTCAGAAAAGTAGAACTGCTGTCTAGTACTTCTCCTGATGGCTCTTCAATATTAGTTTGTTCTTAATTTACTTCTGTATACACTCTGATTTTTGAGCCTGGATTTGCTTGAAAAGCAGAGATTCTTTTGTTTTGTTTTAAGCTTACTCTTTTAAACAATGCAGATTTTGATT
The DNA here is from genome assembly GCA_013399095.1 of Psophia crepitans. Taxonomy (NCBI): domain Eukaryota; kingdom Metazoa; phylum Chordata; class Aves; order Gruiformes; family Psophiidae; genus Psophia; species Psophia crepitans. The sequence continues at coordinate 161,946 of VWZZ01007540.1, forward strand.
ATTTTTTTTAATAAATTTTATTTTTCCCATGGATTACTGATAATCAGTAGGTAAAATTATTCTCAGGCTTATTTGTGTCTTAGAATTTTTGTTGTTCATGAATAGGTAGGTTTGTGTACTTAGTTTCCCTGTTCCTACTGTATGTTCAGTCTACTTATGTACATGGCTCTTGTACAAGGAAAGAGATGAAGAATTGGTCAAAATGGCAGAACTGATCTTAAAAGAAAAAAACAAGGCTGTGTAGTTAAAAAAAACCCCAGACAAGCTCCAAACCAAGTAAGGAATCCTCTGATGTCTGAATGGAATCTTTTTTCTTTATCACGGTAAACTGAAAGCCAGGGGAGTAGTTTCACTGAAAACAGTAATAGCTATAGTCCAAATCCAGGCAGTAAAATTGTCAAGTATTAAGTAAGAGAATAGGAAGCAAGTGAATACTTAAATTTTTAAGGAGTTTTTCATGTGTATTCCACTTCCTCTTTTTGTGTGGGTTTTTACTAAAACAAATACCTTTTCCACAGTGAAACATTGTTAGGTTTGCAATTATATTCAACTTAAACTTTTCACTGTTCAAAGGCTGAATACATTAACCATGAATATCACTTCTAATTTCATCATTCAGTGAGAATTCCTGTCAGCAAACACAAAGAAGAAAATAATTATTTTTTTTTCCTTCCCTTCCTCCTCAGATTTGTGGGTCTGTACTTCCAAACAGAATTTGTACAGAGAGAAAATTCTGAGTATGGCTTGATTTGCTCTTGATCTTGGCCGTGTTTCTAATGAGTGTCCCATGGACTCTATCAAGTTTGGGGGGTTCTACTCTAGCACTGAGGAGCAGAACCCTGAGCAGCAATCTGGTATCAGTGAAAACATTTCTTCATCGTTCTCTTTAAAAGAGCAACAGAAAATGAGTGATTATTCTGGACTTGCAAATAACCATAGCCAAATGATTGCTGAAGATTCAGAAATTCAGGCAAAGCCTGAACATTCTCATGAAGTTCTTCAGGAAGATATTGAAATGAGCAGTGGATCCAGTGGAAATGACTTCAGTGGAAATGACACAAATGAAAACTACTCGAGTGGGCATGATTCTCATGGCCATGAATCTGATGAAAATGGGAAGGAGTCGGCAATGCTTATGGAATCTTCAGATTGTCATAAAAGGTAGTAGCTAATATTAAATAAATTTCACTTTTGTTTTCGTCACTAAAGCCTTTTTCCATTTGAATCTAATTTCTGAATAATGACTATAGTATAAAGCGTATCTTCAGATTGAAGCTGAGTGTTCTAGTTCACTTGTACTCTGGTATAATGTAAATTGTGTAATATTATAATTCATAAAGAGAAGGTCTGTAGTGCTCCACAGGCCCAGCTTCATTTGAATCTTTCTTCTCATCATGGTGGTTTGGGCCTTTTATATATATTTTCTTGTAAACCAACTTCTATAATTGTATATCAAAAAGTGTTGGTCTGTTCTTATGTGTAAGGATGCAACTATGTTATTTTCATCTCTTAAATAATAGCTCAGTGTACAGAGCAAAACTAGAGCAGAGGCTTCGTAGACAAATTTAACGGAGCTATAGTTTCCATTTCTTGTACCAGGCAGAAGCTTTTAATGTTGTTTTTTCCCTTTTTTCCCTAGATAGTATAATATGAGTAGGAAAATAGAAAACTCAAATGAACTAAAAGTTATTTGTTAAGCTTACTAATATTAATTCTTTTTATTTTTCCTTATCCTAGTTCAAGCTCAAATGCATTTAGTCTGATGATTGCAAACTCTGAACACAATCAGTCTAGCAGTGGATGCAGGTAAATTAATGTGCATATATTTTCGGTAATTTGCATGTATGTAATGCTAAATGTTGAAAACTAAATAGTGTTGAGTTCTGGGTTTCTGGTTTGTTTTGACTAAACGTGGAGGAGTACACAAGGAATCCTATCTTTGATTCTCTTCCTGTCCATAATCAGTAGCATGTCGTATTAATCACTTGGTTGAACTAGAGCTTTTTGTGGCTGCTCCGTTCAAGATGTGCAATAATCTTTCAAGTCATCTTACTTGCTTTCGATTTGGTAGCTTGACTTCGTAATTTTATTTTTGTGGTTCACTTTGAATATTGCTTCAACTGTGGTGGCTTTTTGGAAGCTTTTCTTTAAATTTTCTGCTCTTCAGAATTTATTCTGAAGCCTTTGCCTGGGGACAGCCTAGTAGTATTTTGACATCAGAATTCACCCATTGAGTTGGATGTGTTCTGATGTCCAGCAGCCGTATCATCTGCCTCTTCTGTGTTCCATTCACCAGGATTCAAGCCTCCAGTCTGTAATGATAAAGCAACATCAGCTGCAGGAATTCCTCTGTATGAACTCTACTTCTGACCCTGATAGCCTTGAGAAACCTGGTCACATTGAAGGCTCAAATCCGAACACTTCAGAGTGCCCTACTATACTTGTTGGGTCTTCTAAGTCAGCTTTTGATCAGGAGACCAAAATCTGATCCTGAGCAGATCAAGGATATCCAGCTATAGTGTACTGATGTGAAGACCCTTATCTATGTGTACCTATCTGAAAGTATTTCTGCCTGATACGCTTCCTAGAGAAGTGGTCAATTAAAATTACCCCTTTGCACCATTTGGTGCTTGAACTTATTTTCCGTGTCTGTATTGCAGGCACCTGGAGATCTTGTTTCATGCTGTATTTTCAATTGGAAATTGCGTTCTGGAGTTCATTTTGCTTAGCATAAAAGACAGAGTGAAGCAAAGGCATTTCTTAACCTTCCTTTCCCATTGATTACATTTTCTTCACTGCAAAATTTTTTGGGGACTACTTGTCATAGTTTTTCTGATACCTCTTTATTTTACACTTCATTAATAGCTCTCTGCTCAGAAATAAGTAGCAATCCAGATGGTACAATGTTTTCCCCAGCTGTCAACCGTAGTGCTATAGAGGGTTACAGAGCAGAATCTGATCGTCTTTTAGGAGTGGGAAACTGAGGTTATCTAGAAAATGGTCTTCAAAGAGAAAACTAAAATAGGCTGATAAGCTGTAGGTTTAGTCTTCGATTCAAAGACTACTGGGCTTTGGATTCCCTATTGGCACCAACCACCTACTTAGTTTAATATCTGTAGGTACCTTTCCAGTTCACTGTCCACATAAAGCAAGACAAAAAGCTCCTGTCTTTATCGAACTTGCTTATTCTGTCCTCTGCAAGTCACAGCTTTCCTGTGGTTGGCTACTGTGCCTGATGCTACTGATTTTTGGACAAACATTTATGAGTTGTATAATTTCTTTTCCAATGAGGCCTGTCTTCTGTAGTTGCTGCTGCTGTAGGCTAATTTGGAAAGGTTTCTTTTCTTGCAAGAGAGCTTGACCACTCTCATGAAGCATACTCAGAGTAGAAAACTGCAGTGTGCTCAGTTATTTCATAATCTTTTCCCTCTCTTCTTCCCTACTGCCAGCGTGAAGGGTTCTTCTATTAACAAGGCCCTGTTTGATTGCATCAGTCCAAACTGTCAAGCCACGTTGTCGATGTGATTTTAATATACAGCATGAACATAATGTTTCCTAAGGGAGTACTGTACTCTTTTGTCTTACACCTTTCCATTATTTCTCAGTACAAAATGACTACTGATTAAGTGAATGCTCTGTTTCTCATAGTACGTTGTGATGTAAGCAAGAACAATGTATTCTCTAGTAGAAGCCAGCTTTGTCACTTTCCAAGTATTTTTTGTGAAATGACACCCAACACCTGTCAGATGATTGATCTACCTGAAGAACTTTTCAAACTTCCCAGACAAACGTTCAGAAATCCTCTTGGAAATTACCTGGAAGCTGAAGTCACTTTATTGAGCTCTTCACACAGGGCAGTGCAGTTGCCAAGACTATTGTTTCTACAATGGCTCTTAGGTACTTAGAGACTACCAGCCATGACAATCAGGTGGTAAGAGAAGACCTTCCTTTTGATGGGAAAGAATTTATTTTCAGGAAGGTTTAAGAAAAGCTCTAGAATTCTCTTGATTGTTGTGACTGATTAGCTTTTAAAATCTACTCCAATGAGAAAGACAAGGTGATTTTTGATTTTAACTGCTTCCTACCCACCTGCCACCCATCTTTGTCACTCTCCCCCTTCTTTCCCTTCCTTCCTTTTATCTTCCTTTTTGATTTTGTCAGCACCTCTTAATAACGGGGAGAGATATCAGGAACTGCGAAGGAAGGTGATAATTTTCTGACGTTGGCACTGATAATCTCTGTAGTTTGACCTTCTACACTGAGACAGCACTTGTGAACACGCACCTGAGAAATGTGAATGCAATTTCTGTCTCCAGTCTCCTCTGATTCTTTACCTTACATATTTAGTCAAGTTTTCTTATCTCATTTAATGTATTGCCATGCTTATCTGGGATACGTTGTTCCAAGGATTTCTCCATTTGTTTTGTTAACTTGATGCTCTCCCACTGCCATTCCCTTTTCAGGGACCTTTCTTATGAGAACCTGCTCGAACAGGAGGTGAAGACTTGAATGGACCTCCTGCTTCTCTCCTTTGAAGTCCATGAACATTTCTATGAGTTTGAATTTGAAAGGAACTAAGGAAAATACCACTAAAAAGGGAGGAGGGAGACTGTGGCAAAAAAAAAAATAATAAATTGTTCTTTGGTGCTTGGGTATATGTACTGTTGCACATACAGAGTACATTTTACAATAAGACTTCAGGTGATGGTAAATCTTTCATTCTAAATGATTCTAGATAATTTAAGAATTATTGTAAGTTCTGAATGTTGATACTAAGTACTGGAAAAGTTAATGTGGCTGGCTGTACAAATTTAGGTACGTGACAAGTGTCCAAGTAATTTGGGTTTGTCTGAGGATGGTGTGTCACTTCAAGCATTCAAGTGACGTTTTATTTTTTGTCTTTAATCTTACAGTAGTGAGCAGTCCACTAAAGCCAAAACACAAAAGGAATTGCTGAAAACATTACAAGAGCTGAAAGCTCACCTTCCCTCTGAAAAGAGAATTAAAGGGAAATCTAGTGTCCTAACGACTTTGAAATACGCCCTTAAAAGCATTAAACAAGTTAAAGGTAATCAAGTATTCTACTACCTAGATAATGCCAACCTGGATAAAATTAAACATTTAAAATAGGAATTTAAATGTGGTTGTCTGTGTAAAGCTAAAGTTACTATGTTTGAATCTCTTAAGATCATCTAAGTGATAGTCCCCCTGTACTCGGCTCTGGTGAGGCCTCACCTCGAGTACTGTGTCCAGTTTTGGGCCCCTCAATATAAGGAGGACACTGAGCTGCTGGAGTGTGTCCAGAGAAGGGCAACAAAACTGGTGAAGGGACTGGAAAAGAAATCTTATGGGGAGCGACTGAGGGAACTGGGGCTCTTTAGCCTGGAGAAGAGGAGGCTGAGGGGAGACCTGATCGCTCTCTACAACTACGTGAAAGGAGGTTATAGTGAGGAGGGTGTCAGTCTCTTCTCCCAAGTGGCTAGCGACAGGACAAGAGGGAATGGCCTCAAGTTGCGTCAGGGCAGGTTCAGATTGGATATTAGGAAGAACTTCTTCACGGAAAGAGTAGTGAGGCATTGGAACAGGCTCCGCAGAGAGGTGGTTGAGTCGTCGTTCCTGGAGATCTTCAAAAAACGCATAGATGTGGCGCTCCAGGACATGGTCTAGTAGACACAATGGTGTTAGGTTGATGGTTGGACTTGATGATCTCAGAGGTCCTTTCCAACCTTAGTGATTCTATGATTCTAAACAGATGTTTTCATGGTGGTCCCATTTGTTGGCTCTGTTAACTTCTGTTCCTTTGGGAGTTAAGGCAGCTCTCTGGATGCTTGATATTACTGTGATATTTTCCTGAGTTAGAAAATTATTTTGAAAACCACTTACAAATTCATACTGTTTGAACTGTGAAACAACCCAAAATATATGATCACACACATATGCTATAGTAAGATGGGTAAATTTTATTTGGGTTACTGATGAGGAGGCCTTACTGAGGAAAAACTAATTTGGATAGCACCTAGATTTCCCAACCACCTATTCTGTTCTGGTGCAAAAAAAGATTTTGACCATTTAATTCCAGGCTGGATATTTACTGTTGAGATTTTTAATTCTGAATATAAGTTGTTTAATGTTCTCATGTAGCCAATGAGGAGTATTACCAATTGTTGATGATTAATGAATCCCAGCCCGCTGGACTCAATGTGTCATCTTACACAGTGGAAGAAGTTGAGACTATAACCTCAGAATACATCATGAAAAATGCGGTGAGTATGGTGATCCAAGTCTACACTGTGTATTGGAAAAGTTTTCTAGAACTGGCAATCTCAGGCATGCCTTCTTTTTACAAGGGAAGGATTGGGAGCTAGGCCAACAAGCTGAAGAATCTGGTTTTTGCCTTCCAGGGGATGTTGAGTAGAAACTCTGAGTCTTTGCAGACTTTGCCAATAGCATCTTGATCTAAGCTTTTTTCCTGTCAGTTAAGAGGAAAATAAGTAGTCTAAACTCCCTGGTCCTCTGAATTGTACCTCGTGCTTAGAGATAGTAGTGTGACATATCTCAACATCCATGTGATATAATGGACGGTGAGACATCATTACTTTCCATTTTAGAACACTAAAGTTGGAGAGTAATTCTTGCCAAATTTTAGTCAAGGCACACTGTGAATTGTTCGAGCTTATCCTTATCAGTAGGAGTTATTTGATGGTTCACCAGTTCTTTGTGTTAGTGTGACTGAAAAGTGATGAAAGTGTTGGAATCACTGTGTGTGGTGTCCTCTCCTGTAGTATTTGTCTAGTCTCTGCAGCTGGTGTAGACTTACTGTGTGATCCAGTGGTACTGTGTATTCTTGTCTAGATAAGAACAGCTATGACTATCAATATAGATTTTAGCAATAAAATCGTAGTCTGAATTATTTTTTTCAATTATTCCACATTCCCAGTGTTTTAGGGATATACTATGGAGTCTTCAAAAAGTAATTGCAGCTAAACTTATTAGACTACCTTCCACCTTCCTATTTTTTTCCCCTGAAGCCTCTATCTGAGTGCATGAAGTTCTGAAATCAATAAAATATTAGCGTGCCTGGGGATATTCCCTAGCTTGGAGTAGGTGGATTTTGTTGTATTTATGAATAGCAAAGGTTGCCCACAAGCTAAAATAAATAGGAAGTCTAGAGTACAACTGAGAACTTCAGCCAAATATCATAAACATTTTTTGGTGGACCTGAAGCATCTGAGTTTGTGAAACTGGTGTTCTGACGACAGCTCTTATGTTTGTGTACAGTGTTAATGGATAGAGCACTAAAGGTTATGATGCAGGAAGCTCTTCTGTGTTGAGAAGAAAATCCATGTGAAACAATACAATTGGAGTGTGTGATGGCTGTGTGGGACTTTATTTTCCACCTGTTTACTCACTATTTTACGTTTATTATTACGTTTTATTATTGTTATTATTTATGTTGTTATAAATGTTTAGAACACACTTTTTCATTTTGCAGTGGATGGACAAGCTAAGATAAACAGCTTTTCACAAAACACTTGAACTTCATAAATGTGAAATATGCCTGTAACAAGCAAAAGGAAAATGTGCAGTGAGCTGGAAGCTCTTTAATTCTTAATTCATAAATTCATTCTGCATCATAAAATTTTAGGCCATGATATTTAGGGCTTGTAACCTGTTAAGATACTAGTGTATTATTATTATTGCATAGTTCAAAAAGTGTACTGTCTGTGTCTACTTCGTAAGCAGATTAATTTTATTTTATTGCTCCCTAAACAGATGTGGTATACTACTATTTCCTTAATTTTTATTTTGAACTTATTACTGCTTTTATATCTTAAGTGTTCTTCAACCCAATATGTATTTCTTAGAAAAATGTTTTAAACTGTCTAAATAATCTGATATTTTTGTTCTTAGGATATGTTTGCTGTAGCTGTTTCTTTGATTACTGGGAAAATTTTGTACATCTCTGATCAAGCTGCTTCTATTCTCCGCTGTAAGAGGGGTTATTTTAAAAATGCCAAATTTGTGGAGTTCTTGGCACCTCAGGATGTCAGTGTGTTCTATACTTCTACTACCCCATACAGATTACCATCATGGAATATTTGCAATAGAGCTGGTGAGTGGTCTTAACAGCAGATACTTCCCTGACCTTCTTTCAGTCGTGCAAATGCGAATACTTGAACTGATTTTTTAATATAATTCCATCCTCCTCCATTGCTTTCTGACGATATAACACAGATGCATTATTAGAACATCTCTGAACAATGCTAGATATATAGCACACTTTTACATATCAGCAAGGCTTGTTTGTTGGCTAAGTGTCTTCTGAATGTCATTGTTTGTTTGTTTCTCATGCCCCTTTCATCCAAATGATGAATGAAAAGAAAGTAGGTATTCGTGCTAAAGGCTGGATTTGCCTTCCACTTCTACTAGCAGTCAAATGACCACAGTTTTTCTATAAAATTTCTTTTCTTCAGATGTAAGGAGGATAATCTGCCTCCTTTATTTTTAAAATGGTTATGATTTGAATACTGGACACTTTGATTACAGTGTAGAAAGATGTACTTCAACTACCATCACTGTGCATTCACCAGGTGTAATCATATCTCTCTTCTTCTAGCGTTAAAATGATGTTAGGCATGCTAATGGTGAACGATCAGATGTCTTAGGGCACTTGATATTTGTTTGTGGGAGAACTGTTTCACTAGTGTAGCTACAGGTGTTATGAATTGAGAAATAACAGCCAACTTTTTTAACCAAACACTTGAAATTCAAGGTCTGCTCTAAATGTTTGAGGTTACAATCCATTGTATACTATATCTGTTGAGTCAGTGTGAATCATTTAATCTGGTAAAACAATTACCAGTAAACATACACTAAATAATGCATACATAAAGCAGGTCGGAAGGGACCTTTTCCAACCTCCGGCTTGAAAGAGGGTCAATGGTGATTTCTGACCATGTGATCCTAATTACAGATACTATTCAGTTATGTGGGTTTTTTTTAAAAAACATTTTCTGGAGCTTTATTATGTTTGTGTATAGCTTCAAATTCCAAAAATGCATTAAATGGACTATGCACACTAGCCGATATATCAGCTGCCATAGAATATAATATCCAAAAGTACTGTGCACTGAGGCCTCTGAAAGACCAGAGCTTACCTTGAAAATCAATCTATGGCTACAGTGGAGAAAGAGGGAAATAGGCTTAAAAGGTGAGAGGAAGCCTTCATGGAAAAAGTACTTTTTTTTTTTTTTTGGAGGAGGAGGGTGAAGGTGGTGGGAAGTGGATTTGATGATCTTGTACCCCTCTGACTTTTTTCCTACATTTTTGAGGTCCCAAATAACAAACTATTTTTGGTCAACACTATAACATACAGTGGAAAAGCTGATTAAGAGTAAACAGCTCAAACTAGAGAACTGTTTGGATATGATTTTGATAAAAGACTTAATAAGCAAGCAGCCGTGATGCACACACCAGCCTCAGAATCTGAGTGGTATTCAGATGTAGTTGCTTATGAAGTGCATTGTTTAGCAAATGCATGCAGAGGCATAGGGAACAAACTTTTTAAAGAATTCAGCCTTACAGGGAAAAATTCCTGTTTTAACAAGTAATAAATTACTATGAGATTGTATTTATGAAATGTTTCATGTTTCTAGAGTCTTCCACCCAGGATTGCATGGAAGAGAAATCTTTTTTCTGTCGCATCAGGTAAGGCAACAATATTATAAAGCGTAGTGTTATATTGCAAAACCATGCTTTACAGAAGTATTTGACTTTTATAAGAACCATACGGTATGTAAGATTTTCTTTCTTTTCCATAGTGTGAGCATAAGGCAAAACATATGCATGTTCTCTAGTTGATTAACTTCTATAAGCTACAGAGAAAACTGCGAAGTGTTTTCAGGAAGTTGCATCTTAAAAGTTAATCAACGTGAATATTGACCTTTGCACCATAGAAGCTGATCTGGTATCTTCTACTGCTATGGAAAGTCTTTAGTTCATGTTAATTGAACTGGTCTGTTCAGCACCTGCTACAGAGTCTCTTTTATTCTACAAGACTAATGACTAATCTAAATTTATCTCAAGTGTGCTGTAGGGAAAGATACATGAGGGCAACTTGACTTGTCTCTTCGCGGTTATGAGATTAGAGTTCCTTTTGGTTTTGCTTTTTTTCCTTCTTTTCCTGGCCCCCCTCCCTTTAGTTGCTTTTATTTAGGAAATGCCAGCAACTTACTCCATGTTTGTTCTTGTGCAATTTGGTTTCTTGCTGCTTATTGCAGCATTTCCTAAAACAAAAATTGTGGATGCTATCACTTAGTTACTTCTGGAGTAAATAAATACTTGTCTTAAGGTACAAGTAAGCTTTAAACAAATTGGAGGCAATGTACTGCTCCAGAGCATTGTATTGTACCAGCATTGTAAAAGTACTAGTGTTACTGTAGACTTTTTTGTCCAACTAACATTCATTCCAAAAGCTTTAGTTTTATAAAGCTATGCTACTAGAAACTTACTAAACTAACTTTTTTTAATCACTATGTAAATAGTTGTGACTTTCATTACCACATTTTGTATTCTTACTAAGTAAACAACTGTTACTATAGATAAGAATTTGAGTCATCTTTATTGGGATAAATAGTGAGTAAAAGAAGGTCTTTATGTTAACTGAGAGGATATAGCAGTCTTCATAAAACAGAACTATATATTTTTTCCTCTGGGTATAATGTCACAGATTAAGACTATTGGATCAACAAAATAACTTGATCTACCATAGCAGGTGGGTTTTTCTTTTCCATCAAATGTCCATTTAAAGCAATTTTTATTTCAGGCCGTAGAGAGGACAACATATTCTTTATTGCAGTTAGTATGCAAAGGATGCCATCAGAATTAGTTTCTCTTCTACAGAAAAAAAAAAAGAAGAATTTTGGAAGTTAAGTTCTTGGATACTATTCTAGGAGCTATCAAGCAGTCTTTGTGTCATGCAACAAATGAATTAAAATTTTATTCAGTGTAAGATGAATCTATTGAAATAATTAACTCTGTTTAATTATTAGTGCAGGAAAGGAGCGTGAAAGTGATATTTGCTATCACCCATTTCGGATGACTCCTTACCTTATCAAAGTGCAAGATCCGGAAATAGCAGAGGACCAGCTTTGCTGTGTGTTGCTTGCGGAAAAAGTACATTCTGGTTATGAAGGTAATCCTTTGACTGCGCAAAGACTAGTTTGGTTTCCTGGGAGTAAGAACTGTTCTATGTTCTGCTGCAGGAATTTCCATGTGGTGTAGTGCAACTGAATTTCAGCCTCAGAAAGCAAACTGTGCGAGTTGCTGTCAGTGCTGTCAAGGTTTATTAAAGTGAAAGATAATTGGTTCTGTTCTCTGCCCTTGCTGAGCAGCTGTGAGCTAGCAAGCTACTTTTCTATGTGCTCTTAGACAGACTGTTAGACTTTACTCAGTGTTTAATAGAAACATGTAGCTTGTTCCATGTATGGAAAAACCCACTTGCTAATCTCCTCTTATTTTTCTCTCAGCACCTAGAATTCCTCCTGACAAAAGAATTTTTACAACTACGCACACACCAACCTGTTTGTTCCAGGATGTAGACGAAAGGTAATTTACAAAAAATATTCTTTGTAAATTTACTGATAAGCAAGCTATCCAGTATCTTTACAAGCATTTTTCAGATTTAAGAAGTCTTTGTGGAGTTAAAAAATTGTGACCACTGAAGAGCATTTAGCCCAAGAAAAGTACATTCTCCAATTTTCACTGTAATGAAAACACATTACACTGTGGTATTTAAGTGGAAAACTATTTGCCTGGTAACAACTTTTTCTTCCATTTTTCTTCCATCAGAGGCAAATCTGGACATAAAGTCAACGAATGACACCCACAGTCAGGAAAATTCTTGTGCTAACAATTATTACCTGCATGAGATTTTTTGGCTTTTTCTTTTAAGTTTGATCCAATTAATAACAGTGTGGTGCTGTCACTTTCTGCTGGCCTACATACAACTAGAGGCGTGTCTTTTAAAGGCACCATTAGATTTTTAAAAATAAAAAGACATTCTGTGTTCTCAGTTCAAACTACAGCCTTCACAGTTCTTGCTGCTGTTATCTCTATACAAAATCCACTCAAATTCTATTGGCTGAACACTTCACATTGCTTTGACAGTCATGGAAGCTGATTAGAGTAAGTGTTCACATGTCAGAGCAGAACCAAATATACTGCCTGTGATCTCAAGGCATACGTAGAGACTCAGGAACTAAGGTGTAAACAAAGGTTTCCTTTAGTCTTCTGGATTGCTTTTGCCTGGGACCTTTCGGAGGATGTTTAGATGATGGAAATGTGAGTTCTAAGAAAAGAACGGAAGATACTCCTTCAGAGTTAGAGCATACTCAGCTGAGGAGGAGACAGTAATCTCAACAAGCTTTTAAGGACAGGGATGCACTTTGGAATATTGTAGTGTTTTGAAGACTTGACAAGAGAATTCACTTGTTCCTGAGCTGAAAACACAGGCTGCCTTTTCCCTGTCTCTTCTTCCCTTGTGTTATTTGATACTTTCTTCATGATGGTTTCTGATGTGCTATATATGGGATTTTATTTTGATTTTTTTTTTTGACTCCGTAGTGAAAACTAACTTGGCTGCAATAGTACCATCTGACTTCTTATAATGCTTAAAATCAAGAAGACGAGAGAATCTCAGAATACTAAAATTTTCGTTGTAGGTCTAGGTGGGGAGGATGTCAGCAGACAGAGTAGCAGTAAAATGGACAATTTTGGTCTTCTGTAGTACCTTTTGGGTGGGGATCTTCTTGTTTCTGAAGAAAGACGCTATTCTTGGCAAAATCTTTAACTGCAGCAGAGGAGAGAGGATTGGGGGAAAAGAGGTTGTTGGGAAGTTTGGAGTTGATAAGGTTAAAAGTACTGTTTGACTTCTGAGACAACTCATCTGCAGAGAGGTCAGGCACATCAGTGTTACTGCAGTGCAAGTGGTTTTTTATTAAATGAGAATTGCCAAATGTAGCTATTGGAGACTACTATATAAGATGACAGTGGCTAAACTGTGAGGATAAGTTTTTGGAGTTTAAGGTACAGCTATTTTTGGTTAACTTGTGCAGACATTGTGGCTTAGTGTGAAGAGTTCCTGTGGGATAGAAGACAATGTAATGCTGACAAACTGTTTTTCCATGGTATGATTTATACAGTCTCTCTAAACAGCTTAAGCTGACAAAAGAAGTACTTAGTCTGGCATAGTTCTGTCCTCTTCGTGGGTTTTTCTCTTGTCCCCATTTCCACATATGCTTCAAGCCAGCTGCAACTTTGTGGGACTGATTTATCTTTTTCAAATAGGCCAATGGCACAATTTAAAGCTTCCCTTCCTCCATGCACCCCCAGCTCGTTTATTTCCAGTAGTGACTTAACAGAAATGGCAAGATTACTGAATAGAGAGCTTTGCCCTTGTTCTTGGGCTTGGGTGGAGTGAGTACGGTAAATCCCTTCTCTGTAGCTACTATGCAAGCTTCTTTCCTGTTAGTCTGGTGTTACCACTTCGCAAACATCTCGCAGTGAGGGTTGATTACATCTTGGTCTGATATTAGGACTTTGCTTCATTTATTTCTGTTCTTCTGGTCTGTGTGGTTGATTTTTCTTTTAATTATTTAACTCCTGAGAGCAGTGGCAGTCAGATAAATGTTTGCCAAGATATGCATATGCAGTTCATTACTCTTAAGCTCCCCAGGGTTGGGCGGAATACACAAAACAATAAGTTCTTAGAGAAAGTGGAGTCTAATATTTAAAAGTATACAACTGAACACCTGCTGTTGAGTGAGAGTTTTTTGTATTATAACGCTGAAACTGTTGTCAGATTGTGTAAAATCAATTATGTAATCAGTGTGTGTTCATGGGATGGAAAAATGCTTATTTGTCCTAAGTCTGCAAGTGGATCTCTGCACAGAATATGTTAAGTAAGAGTAAATATTTTCCTGAAATTAAATAGATCACTCCTGTATACATTATCTTTGAAATGTATTTGATACTTGATATGTATGATGGGTGTAAAGAATTCTATATAGCTCACAGTGGAGTGATCTTAGTAAATGAATTTAAAGCAGTTTCCTATTTAACTTGCAATAAGAATATAAAGAGACCTCTTATTGCTGTTGTTTTGACACTTTAAATGTTATTTCTATAGAACACAAACTAAACTTGTTGCCTGTCCTCATCAGCCATTCTTATGCTATATGTTCATTTGCATTCATAAAATGAGTTTATTAACTTAAACTCTGAATTATTTTGAGTTGTTCATTTTGAGGAAGCATAATGATGCTGAGGCACTGCCTCTAGTAGGTAGTAAATTAAGTATTCCCAAACATAGCATTATGCAATCACAGAAATGCTAGTTGGAAGGGACTGCTGGAGGTCTCTGTTCCATCCTTTTTTCTTGAAACGAAAGTTGCCCAGTTCTAGGTTAGGTCAGCTGTGACCTTGTCTCAATAATGCCTGAAAACCTCCAAGGACAGAGATTACACGATCTGTGTGGGAAGCTGTTCCTGTATTGCATGACTCACTTTGTTAAAGAATTTTTCCTAACACCCAGCATAAGCTTTGCAGTCCTAGGGCCATTGCCCACAGTTTTATTTTATGGCACCACCAGGAAAATTTATTTCTGTCTTTGTATCACCTCTTTCCAGTAGTGGGGGGAAGCTCCTGGATCATCCCTTAGCCGCCGCCTCATCAGAATTGGCAAGCTGAGCTCAATTTCTACTCATTGGTCTCTAGATCCCTGACTCTTCCAGTGATCTTCATATCAGTGTAAAAATGCATAGGGGATGTGGAGTTTGCCAGGCTTTCATAAAGCAGGTGGCAAAGAATAGGAACAGTGCCGAACAAAAACTCTTGTGGTGGTGTTCTTACAATATTACTTGACTTTCTAACTGAAGTCATTCAGAGTTGATTGGTATTTTAAACTCCTCTAGCAGCGTAACTTTTCTTAAGTGCTTTGAACTTGGCAGCATTTTTAAATGTCAATGTGTCAAAATTAGGTGATTTGGTATGAGTTTCATGCCAGTTTCAGCTTTGTAAAGTTGTTGCTTTAGATCATCCATGAGTTTTTAAGACTCATTATTTAACTAATTGGTTCAATAACAAGTCATTAACTGCTGTACTCGTTTTCCCCTGAATATCTCAACCCCTATGTGGGAAGGGTATGTTTGATATTTTGGGGAACTGATCTAATTCCAGTGGATTATTCGAAGTGCAGTGTTGAAAGCATTTGTCCCATAATGCTTTTGAGTTCCAACACAACACAGCTCCTAGCTGCAGTGCACTGCAGCTAAGTTCTTCTTTGAAGCTATTCAGATACCTGAGTACCTTTCTGCTCCTGGGCCTTTGTCAGTGAGTGGGGCTGGGGGAAGGTAAACTTCAAGTTTGCAAGTGACCTGTTGGCATCTGCCAACTTTTTAAGCTGATACTACTCAGTAATGTTTAATGCATTATTTTTTTCCCCAAGGCATATTTTTGGTGGTTAGCTTTCAGGGTAAGGTGCAAACTGATGTTTGTGAACTTTCACTTTCTTCTTAATACGAATGCTTTAAGTGGTCAGTGAAAATTATTTCATCATGGAAGTTAGCTGTTCACATCATTGGGAGCAGTCATTGATAATGTGCAGGAATTCAGTAACATTACTTTTAATTATCTATTCTAATTAATCAGCTTGCTTCCTTGCAGCTCCTTTGTGAGTTGAACTCTTAACCTGTCTGTGAGAATTTTTTTTGAACCCTAGTCAACTCCCTGTTGCTAGTTCAGCAATAGTAATCCTGTGATCCTTAACCTTGGCTTGCAGCCCATAGATTGGGGCACTATTTACCTTCATGAGAGTTTTACAAGATTAAACTTAATTAATGCTCTTTTAAAATTAGGGTAAGTATTTATCCTTTAGAGCTAGGCAGCATAGAAAAGACAGAACTGCTGTAGCAGACTCCTCAGTTTGGTCTGGTTGTGGTATTTGTAAAGTTACCAAAATAACCCCCACCACCCCACAAACAAACAAACAGTCTCTTGTTCAAAGAGTACTACTACTATTAAGTTGGCACTGCTATTTCTCCAAATTTAAACTTAAAATTATTCATTCTCTTCAAGAGTTTTCTTTTTTGTTCTTTTTCCTATTAAATGGAAACATTTTAAAGATGAAATGTACGTTTATTCCACTTTTATTTGTATTGCTTTGTTTTTCTTTCTCCAGAGCAGTACCTCTGTTGGGATACCTACCTCAGGACTTAATAGGAACGCCAGTCTTGGTGCATCTTCACCCAAACGACAGACCTTTAATGCTAGCAATTCACAAAAAAAGTATGTGATCTCTTTACTGTGGCAGAAATACAAGGGTTTTTTTCCTAAAAATTAATAATAATGCTTACAAAGACCTCAGCAAGTAGGAGGTGAAAATGAAGGGTGACTATGAATTTTTCTACAAGCAAATACTGAATCATTTACTCTACAACTTCATTTTTAATGCAAATAGGTGAAAATGTGAAATCGCTCAATTTCACATTTTATGTGAAGCATATGTGTCTGCTGTAAA
Source organism: Psophia crepitans (assembly GCA_013399095.1). Taxonomy (NCBI): domain Eukaryota; kingdom Metazoa; phylum Chordata; class Aves; order Gruiformes; family Psophiidae; genus Psophia; species Psophia crepitans. The sequence goes on from VWZZ01007540.1 coordinate 178,522, forward strand.
CAAATTGACTGTAAATGAATATTTCATACATAAAGAAATTTTTCTTGAGAATGCAGTGTTAGAAGTTGTCATACTTTATGAAGTAAGAAAGATTGCCAGAATGGCTCCTCTCCTCTATATGGTGATGTTAATTTGTTGAACTCTGAAAATGTAAAGCTGTTACTTCAGTCATCTTTAGCGTGTTATGTTCTGAAGCTGATTTTCTTGACATAGTCCAGTAAATTATGAAGGTCTGCTTGTTCTGGCAGCCCAGCATTTCTAAATGTATAGATGTATTTGTTCCTTCGAGTATAATCTTTCTCCTTTGCAATTCATTGTAAAATCCTGAATCATTAAGTAGAATTGTGCAAATACTAATCTGAAATTTCTTTTTAAATCATTCATTACAGTACTTCAGTACGGAGGACAGCCTTTTGACTATTCACCAATCAGGTTTTGCACCAGAAATGGAGATTATATAACCATGGACACTAGTTGGTCCAGTTTCATCAACCCTTGGAGTCGAAAAGTTTCGTTTATTATTGGAAGACACAAAGTTAGGACGTAAGTCAATAAACTGTTGGGGCTTTAAGGTCTCTCTTTTTTTTTTTTTTTAAATTTGTATTTATTTTCCCTCCCCTCAGGTTTACAAAGTGATCCTTAAGTGAGACGTAAGGGATTTTCAGGGCAGGGGGATCAGACATACAAGTTGCTTCCTTTTTAACCTTGGGTTTGTGATGTAATAGCTGCTTTAAAGTGAAATCTGAAGTCCTTAAAACTATGCCAATGCTGTCAAGAGTTGCCTCAAAAGAGGGAAGTAGTGCTCAAACTGGGTAAGGGTATGGATTTATCAGATTCAAAGGCTGTAGATGCAATAGAATAAGCATCAGGTTCTGTTTGCTATATATAGATGGTAAACTGAAGTTGTGGTCTTTCTGTGATTGAAGTACTTTGTGCACTTTTAATGAGCTGGGATATGTTTGGTTTATGCAGGGGTCCGTTAAATGAAGATGTCTTTGCTGCTCCCAACTATACAGAGGATAGAATCCTTCATCCCAGTGTTCAGGAAATCACTGAGCAAATATATCGACTATTATTGCAGGTACTGCATGTGCTTTAGTGTTACAGTCTTCATTTCACACTGAAGAAAGGACATTTATCTTTGCATGACGTTTTGTTTAGCTGTCTGCTACTTTAGTGGAATTTCTGGCTGTAGGCCTGGAAATTACTTAATTCATGCTTACCAGACAAGAGTTACTGAAGTATGTTAAAGCTGCAGTTGGTATTTTAGGATTTCATGCAGCTATGGAGTCCTCATAAAATAAAACCCAAAACACCAAACCAAAAAACCCCACCGAAAAACCCAATGTAAAATAAATCCTTTCTTTCTTACATGGAATTACTGGTAACAATTTCAGTTTTGTTTAAAGCTAATGTGCTGAGGGTGGTGTGCGTGGATATTTATATATGGTTCTTCTGTTGTTAACAGCCTGTACACAACAGTGGATCCAGTGGCTATGGAAGTCTAGGTAGCAATGGCTCACATGAGCACCTAATGAGCGTGGCATCCTCCAGTGACAGCACAGGAAATAACAATGAAGACACTCATAAGGATAAACCAGTAGGTTTGGGTTTTCGTATTCAAATATGTGGTGCAAAACAAATGAGTAAAAGTGGGATTTTTTTTTTTTTTGACTTTCAGCATAAATTAGGGATGGAAGAAAGTATAAGGAAAAGGTCATCTTTCCTTTTTGTTTAACATGGAAAAAACCTTTCTTTCTAGGGGAATAAACATTTCTGGTGTAAATTCTCAGGGTACTGAAGCACAGTTATAGGCTTGGAAGTTGGTGTGTATAAAGAATTTAAGCCTGTACAGTGTGTTAACTTATTCTAACGTCTGTTATATGTTACACGCTGCGTTTCTGGGGAAAACAGCTGCATATTTGAAAGCAGGTTTTTTTGGAGGGCGAAGGCTGTAATTACTGTTTTCCCAAATGAAACTAAGACGACAAAATGCAGTAATATCTATGTAACCAGGTGATAGCTTGAACTTTGTCACTTTTCATATTGTAAAAGTACAGATGGAATTAAGTGAATGGAATGAAATAAAACTAAAATTTTTTTGAGCTTATAAATTAACTTTATTGTAGATTGGACCACTGCTACATCTAGTTGATAGTGAGAAGTAACTTTTTTATTTCCCTTAGTATGAACAAAACAACCGAATTAAGTGTGTGCCTGTGCTTAACAGGACTATTCCATAGGCAAAGTAAATCCAACGGACAGTAACGTACTGAATGTGAATGCAGTCCAAAGGAACTGCACCTTTTAACATCTCTAGTCATTTTGGCTTTCCTGTTGTTCTTTCCAAATTTGTTGTGGCTCATTGAGTTGCATTTAATTCTGAAAGCTAAAATTTTCCTTTACTTGGTTATATTGCTTATAGGCCAATTCCCCCAAATCCGATTTCTGCTTCTGTGATCAGACGTGGCAGACTGCTGCTCTTGTCAAGGCGGTCACTTTCCTGACTTTTAGTCCTTAAACGCTAGTGGCTTAAGCACTCTCTGGATGTTTTGGCTTAACAGATAACTTACTACATTTCAGAGCTATGCAGAAAAACAATGTTTAAGGTGATCTTGGTTGTGAGGGAAACAGATACGTATCTTTCCTTCAGTATTTCCACAGAGAGTGAAGACTTACTATAATTAGTTCTGTAACATCCTATCAGCGTTTGGTTAAACGTCTAGCACAAAGTTCTCTGTCTTAGCAGCACATATTTTCATTTTTTGTTTTGTTTTTTTAAGTCGTCTTTGTCATGTATCTTTACATTTTCCTATCCAAGTCATTCAACCGTATTAAACAAAATACAGAGTAATTGGGTACAGAAACCATACTGTAAATTTCTTCAGTTTCCAATTCTCCAAATTCTGCTGCTGCACAATAAAATTTCAAGCATCAGGATTTCTCCCTTGATCAGACTAATTGTGAGATGGACATTAACTGAGGTTTGATGTAGTCTTCTGATGAATGACTATGCATCATGGTTTATGTCAGAATTTTTAATAATGTTTTTTAATGACCTGCTTTCAGGAGGTTTGTCAAGATGCCCGTAAAGTCAAAAATAAAGGACAGCGTATTTTCACTGACAGTAAAGCAAAACTGGAAAGTAAGAGAGAGCCTCTTGCAGGTAAGACATTAGGAAGTTTTAAGTATTAGTTGATTGCGTTGGTGCCTTGTACAATATGACAGTAGGAATTTTTTTCTTGTTCTAATCAATGCATAAATACAGCATTTTTATAAGTTAAACTTATTATTTATAAGTTTACTATTATTTATATTATTATAAGTTAAACTTATTATTTATAAGTTAAACTTTGTCTCCCTTGTGTTCAGGAAAATATTGCATTCAGCTATGTCTGAATTGATAAGGTATAACACACAGCTAAGGCATGTCCTAAAGCTGTTGTTTTGAAGTACTTTAATTGTAGCTCATGTTTTCATAGAAGTCAAATGTCATCTTTTCTGTTAGTTTTCTGTTATGGGTGTTCTCTCCTGTTTGTGTTGTAACCTTGGGAATTTTTAAGTTGATAGATGAAAATCCTACATTCTGCATACACTAATAGGTTATTCTTCTAATAATTTGTTATAACTTACGGGTGCCAGAATCATCCTCAGAGTGTATTTCAACTCTAATGATACCTATTTTTTTATAGCCGTAATATCTGTTCCCTTTGGATCTATATGCATCAACCTAACTAAACTTCACACCTCCAAGAATCCATAAGGACAGGAGAATATTTATACAATGTCCATCTGTTAACACACAGATTTTTTTACTTGGTTTGCAGTGGTTACTTTTGTGACTTGTGAAGAAATACGTATAAATGAGAACTTTTACTGTTGCTTTTAGGGGAGTTTGCACGGGTTTCATGCCACAATTGCATAATATAAGTGTCTCTCTTCACAGAAAAACAAAATGGTCCTGGTGGTCAGGTGAAAGATGTAGTAGGAAAGGATGCTGCAGTAACAACTGCTCCTAAAAATGTGACTACGGAAGAATTGGCTTGGAAAGAGCAACCCGTATATTCTTATCAACAGATTAGCTGTTTGGACAGTGTCATCAGGTAAGCAAGCAGTGTGTAAATTACTCTTAATTACTCTAGACTCAAGACTTGCATATCTAATATAGTTGAATCATTGTATTCTAGGTACTTGGAGAGTTGTAATGTGCCTGGTACAGCAAAAAGAAAATGTGAACCTTCATCAAGTGTTGCATCACTGAATTCAGGAGTTCATGAACAAAAAACAGCTGATAATGTTATACAGCCCTTGGGAGGTATCTATACATCACAGCTTTTTCTTGATTGACTTTTGCTAGCAGCCAGTTGGATGTTACTTCTTTGCAGAATAATGACAAGTGTAGCTTAGGCGTGACCTCATCGCTGTTTTCTCAGTGTTAGATGTTGATGATCCAACTTTTATCATGAAAATCTTCCCTACAATCAAAATACTGCTTGGTTGATTGAATACCTGGATTGTATTTGCAAATAAAACTCAAAATCCTGCTGTATTTAAGCTTAGGACTTGAATCATTATCAAATGAAAATAAAAGTTTGTTACACAGTTGGGACTTGTAAGAGCAACCAGCTGAAGAGCCTGGCAGCTAATTAATTGCAACAAAAATACAATATTATAGTTCTATTTCTTCTTTGTGGACGTTAAAAAAAGGAACAAGAGAAGGTAAAATGCAGTATTGGACTGTTCTGTGTTGTGTGACGCACAGGAACCCATTTGAAAGGAGTGTCCAGTCATGAAAATAAAAGATGAGGATTTCTGAGGATAGCTATCTATCTAAAGCCTGCTATTGGCAAAACCATTAACTTAATTTCTTAAACTTAGGTATAGTTTTTGATATAGTCCCTGTCTGGATGGGGAGCTAAAGTGAAGAGCGTGACTGATTAGTACAAGAATTGTGAGACTGGTAAAGAACTATATGTAAATGAGATACTTGCTGATTCAACCTTGTCATTCTGTGAGGCTGAAGGGGAAGTGTCTAGAGTAGTTTCTCAAAAACAGGTCTTGGGAATGATCTTGTCTGTATTTCCTTTTGATATTCAAAAAGAAGTGCTAATGCAGCTTTTAGAATCAATTTGGAAGGTATCAGTATGCATAGGAACAAAGTGTCCTGTAGAAGGAATTAAAATGCCTTGAGAACTAGAGAGGAGGAAGGGTAGAACTAGCATCATGCGATTAGGACCACAATTTCTGCTTTCATTTGGAGTATATGCATTTCTGGTTGATGGGAGAAGATGTAGGTTCACTAGCTTTTTGGTGCACTGATCACTGAGACCAATGAAGCCACCAGCATACTCTAGTCAGGAAAAAGGGAAACTTTAGGTTTTAAATGTGTTATGCCACATATTCCTGCTGGAGAAGGAGTGTTTTAATGGTGTTTTATGAGGCACTGCTATGACCTCTGCTGGAACATTGTGTACAGCTTTCAAGTGTGAGAATTTAAATAGGTGGATGCTCAGAGCAAAGCTGTTAGGATAATCAGCTAATGACAGATTAGCATACAACAATATGGGAGCTGGGCGGGACTTAGTCTTAGGCTGAAAGAGACTAGAAACGTTTTTCCAAAGTTGTGCTGTGAAAGAAGAGTGAAAACCAGGAAAGAGCAGAAAGTCCTTCATTGAAAAGGTTTGATTTGGTTGTAAGTGAAAGTAGAGGATTGGACTTGGTTGCTCAGAAGTTGTTTTATTCCTAAAACATTCTTGGTGGAATGCATAAAGTAAAGTAAAACGTTCGTTTTGTGTTTTGTCAAGCACAGTTTAGCCTCTCCTCTTCTGTTTTGCAACCCTAGCAGCATATAACTCACATTCGCTCCTATGTTCAGTAAACTACAACTTTATTTCTTTTAATAGATCCTGCAGTGTTGAAGGCATCTGGTAAATCAAATGGTCCCCCAGTGGTTGGTGCTCACTTAACATCTTTGGCTTTACCCGGCAAGCCTGAAAGTGTGGTGTCTCTCACAAGTCAGTGCAGCTACAGTAGCACCATTGTTCATGTTGGAGACAAAAAACCACAACCTGAATTAGGTACGATTTTGCTAATAAACTTTCTCCAAAATGGTGATTGCTAGGAAGTTTAAATGTCAAACATGTGAACACCTTGTATCTGGTTGCAACTTATATTTTCTTACAGCTAAAGGGTTCCTATGGAAATGGAAAAAATAGGGACAGAATTTGTATCTTAAACTTACAGCAAAATTATTACAGAAGTGTAATAGCTTAAATATATATATATATATATATACAGAGATTGCTTTTACTTCACCTTGATTTATGTTTTTTTCCTCCTATTTCTGTAGAAATGATAGAAGATGGTCCAAGTGGAGCAGAACTCTTAGATGGCCAAGTTCTTGCTCCTCCATCCAGCTCTGCACATGTAAATCAAGAAAAGGAGCCGTTTAAAAAACTGGGACTTACAAAGGAAGTCCTTGCAGTGCATACACAAAAAGAGGAGCAAAGCTTTTTGAACAAGTTTAAAGAAGTCAAGAGATTTAATATTTTTCAGTCCCACTGCAATTATTACTTACAAGATAAACCAAAAGGACGACCTGGTGAACGTGGTATGGCAAAGCTTGTATTTATAGAGGAAGTAAATCCTATTGAGAGGGCATTTCCATTTTTAGCTGCATCATGGGGGCACTGTAAATAGTGACATCTGCATGCTATTTTTAAAGTCCACAGAAAAAATCTTTCTTGATAAGTCTTGCTTGAAAATTGAGGGTGGAATATAGCTTTTAATGTAATAATGAACATTTTAGTAACTAACGTTTTGATTTTTATCTGTTCACTATACTACTGCTGTCATGTATGTACTTTTAAGGGACAAAAAACAGGCTTTAGCACCTGTGCTTCACTGTATCTAGGCTTGCATTCTCTTCCTTTTCTTTCTCTTTTAATCTCTTTTTTTTTTTTTTTCAGATTTGTGATTTTGTTTCTGCTTTACATCCTGTTCCCCCATTCTGCTATTGTGTAATCACTGAAACAATTTGATAACTCTTTGGTTGCCTTTAAGCTAATGTGACCAGTGGGATGGCAATGACACGGACTAGCCGTAATAGTGAGATTTTTGTTTGGGGTTTTTTTTTTTATTAGGACTAGGATCTCTGGCATTTTCAGAAATGCTTGATACTGATCTGACTTTGGTCTCATTTCAGTCCTGACTTGACTTGGAGCAGAAGTCAGACATTGCTAAGCATTTTTGCTAAGATTCTTATCTTTCAATTTTTATTTAAATAGTTACACAGGTCCTTGATTTAGGAAACCTGTTCCAGAACCCTTTAGTTCTGTTGCGTTCTTTACGGTCTATAAACTTTCAGCCTACCTAAATAAGCTTTAGACAAACTACAAGTTTGAGCAGCTTTTAGTGCCAGAAGGTATTTTATGGATTTCGTCATGTCTGTAATCAGATGAACTGACAGCCTTTACCTAGGGCAGTTCTTGGTGCAAACTTCTAAAATAAGATTGCAAAGGTAGCATGCTTTTTTTTTTCCCCCCCTCAGGACATTTTCTTTTCTAGGTGTACTTTCCCTCCTTCTGCTTTTTTTCTTTCCTCACCTTTTCGATTATGGACCTGCATGACCTTAACTCTCTAGAAATGCTTTCAGTCATGTCCCATACTGCTTTCATTGTAATTGCTGGAGTAATTAGAAGTTTGTCCCTCTGGGAGCCACTGTGTTACAGCTTTGTGCTGTTCTGGTGACATACATTTGAGCCTGAATTGATCCACTGCTGCTCTCTTTTCTTCCATGGCTTCAGCATGGTTTTCATTGCCCAGTTAGCTCAGCTCTTGTGCTAGAAGTAAAAGTGAGCCTGACCCCTTCCCAAATGCTTCCATTTGCGTAGGCTAAGTCAAGAACTGTGGTTTTGAGCAGCTTCTAGGGGTGACCAGCTGGAAGGGATCCATCAGATTACAAGTAGGATCCTTCCTGATGTGGTGGGGTTTTTTTGTTTGGTTTTTCTTCGTGTTTTGCAGGTGGCCGTGGACAAAGAAATGGTGCTTCTGGAACGGATCAGCCTTGGAAGAAAAGTGGAAAGAACAGGAAATCAAAGCGCATTAAACCACAGGAGTCTTCGGACAGCACGACTTCGGGAACTAAATTCCCCCATCGGTTCCCTCTTCAAGGCTTAAATGCTACTGCTTGGTCACCGTCAGACACTTCACAAGCGAGCTATTCGGCGATGTCTTTTCCCACTGTTATGCCTGCATATCCACTTCCTGTTTTTCCAGCAGGAGGGACTGTGCCACCAGCTCCTGAGACTTCACTCTCTGGTTTTAATCAGTTGCCAGACTCTGGAAATACTTGCCCTATGCAACCATCCCAGTTCTCTGCACCCCTCATGACACCCGTCGTAGCTCTTGTGCTCCCCAACTATGTCTATCCAGAGATGAACAGTAACTTGCCTCCAACGCTTTACCACAGCCAACCCAACTTCCCTGCCCATTCCACTTTCTCTTCACAGACAATATTTCCTCCACAGCAGCCATTCGCTGCGCCCAGCCCTTTCCCACAACAGGCGTTTTTTCCAACACAGCCATTCCATTATAATCCACCAGCAGAGAGTGAAAAGGTTCCTGTCGCAGAGCCACGAAATGAACCATCCCGTTCCTGCACTCCACAGTCAGTGGGTCCTCAAGACCAGGCTTCACCACCTCTGTTCCAGTCAAGGTGCAGTTCTCCTCTGAATCTTCTGCAGTTAGAGGAAACCACAAAACCAGCTGAAAGCGGAGCTCTTGTGGGTTTACACGGAGCTTTAAGTGAGGAAGGAGCCATAGGAAAACTCATGACAACTGATAACTGTAGTGGAAAGAGATCCTTACCAGTAAGTATGCTGATGGGTTTTGGGGTTTTTTGCGGTTGCGTGTGGTGGGGTTTGGTTTGGTTTGTTTTGGTGTTTTTTTTGTGGTGTTTTTTTTTTTTTTAAAGTTTTCACATTGTTGAAGTTGTTGATATGTAGAGATACCCAAAATATTTTAGGGTTTTTTCCCCCCTCTCCCTCTTCTCCTGTCTCTGCTACACTTTCAATCATTTCACTTGTGGGACCTATTTTTTAATGATAGATAGTAATCAGTCAATATAGTGCTAGGAGATGGACTCACATTTGCAGTTATTAAATGCAAACTTCAGCAGACTAAATAAAGCATGAAATCCAATAATTAGAATAGTCCCAACATTTAAAAATTAAAACCACCTTGTTGTTGTTCTTAAGTTTACACTAAGAAGCTTGGAAATATATCCTGAAACAGTTTAATTCCACTTTTAAGTATGAATATAGATAAACCCCTTGAAAAGCACTGAAATAGACTTAAAATAACATGAGCACTTTATTTTTAGTAAAAAGTTTTGGGCTAGTGAATTTATGTGGAGGGGGAAAACAGTCTGTAAGTGGTCTGAAAGAATCTGATTATGCTGAGCTATTTGGTAACATCAGGGTGGTTTTGTTTTTTTTATTTCCTGGCTCATTCAAATTTAATGAATCAGTTTAACAAATAACTTTACAGAAACTTCAACTGGAGTAATATGTCTGTAAAGGTTTCTGTGATGGAAATATGTAGACTAATGTTAGTGTTTTCTAAAGGCACTACAGAGTGTCTGTCGTTGTAAATGCAAAGCCACTGATGGGATGGAGTTGCAACCTAAACCTTTTAGAGTGACTCCTTCCTCTCTCCTGCTTTTCTTGTTCTATGGTTTGTAACTGATTTTTGCATCTAATGGTGCAGTTATAAAGCAGAACTTGGGTGCGCTGCTGATAAAAGGAAAGCAGGCATTGGAAGGGGTGGCTTTTGGGCATGTCTGAGATCTAAAGTACTGTAAGTAACTGGTAAAAGGCATTGTTAGTGTTGATGCCAGCAGCGGATTAGACAAACTTCTCTGTGCAGTGAGTCATAAGCATGTATCTACATCAGAAGTTATAAAGGAGGGGGAAGGAAAAACTGAAAATGTTTGTTCCCTACACTGTGGGGAACATTTAGATGTACATGTTAAACTTTTCTCCCTGGTTAGTTTCCAGATTATTTGTTTTACCTAATATTCTAGGTATTGATCCTTAAGGGGAATGAATGGAGGGAGAACAGAGAGAAATGGTTTTTGTTGTGTCTATGTTTTTTCCTAGAGAAACTTCCAAACCTGACTGATAGAGTGCAAAAACTTGCCATGTTCTTTTATTACATGCTTGTTATCTTACAATCTTGAGAAGAAATACATTTGGGTTTAATTTTAAAAAAACAGTCTCTGTCGTATGAGTTGGGTAAATGCCACTAACGGAGAAATTTTCAGGGATATATGCATCCAGGGCCATATTTGGACTAATGTATTCTGTGCACTACATAACATCTCCAAAATCTTATCTCTATAAGGACTTTTGTGCTGCAGTATAACAGTGCATCTGTGACAGTCTAACTTACAGCATGCTCTGAGATGCCTCTGCCGGATTAAAAGAAGCTTGATAACAACACTTCATAGTAACAATTTAGCTGGCAAATTCGTTTGAATTTCCTCGAACTGTTAGTTCCTATTCTTTAGAAACCTACAAAGTGTAACTTTCAGTAACTTCCTTGTCGCTTACTGGAAAATGAGGGCAATATGGGCATTTGTTCAGGAATGTGTTAAGGATAAAGCTAGTTCTTTCCTTTATTATGTTTTTTGCTAAGTTCTGTCAAGCTTAATTTCAAACAGTTAATCTTCAAACTGACTTGCAATGAGGTTTTGCTTATGTTAGAAAGCAATGGAGTTAATGCTTTTTCCCTTGAAAACATACAAATATATTATCATGCCTCAGAAGCTTGCATCTGGAGACACCTTCTTCCTTCTCACTGTGCACTGAGAGTAGTAACAGTGATGGACTATTGATGTAAATTTCTTTGAGGTACATTATAGCAGGAGCAACTGCTAGTATGTCTTGGTGGCCTGTGTAAATTCTGACTTGTCCAGGACAGTCAGCGACTGTCAAAGCTGAATAGCAAATGCCTGCCTTATTTCCTCGTTTTTTTAACAGAAACGGGATTGGAATCCCAATCTTACTGAAGAACCGCTTCTCTGCCTATCAGTTCCCTTCATTATTTCTCAGTTGATCTTGGCGTATGGCATATGTTATTGGTGGTTGTGTGTCTTTGAAAAACTGTGTGAACATACTTGAATATAAAGTTAAATGTATTAATGCTAAATGTAAATGATTAGTAATGAAATAGCCTTTGGTTTGGTTTTGGGTTTTTTATTTCATTTTTCTCCCCTTCTTATCGCTAGGCTGAATCTCCAATGGATGCTCAAAATAGTGACGCACTCTCCATGTCTAGTGTCCTGCTTGACATTTTACTTCAAGAAGATGCATGTTCAGGCACTGGTTCAGCTTCCTCAGGGAGTGGCGTATCTGCAGCTGCTGAGTCTCTGGGGTCTGGATCCAATGGCTGTGGCATGTCAGGGAGCAGAACAGGTAACACTGACAGCGAGTACTCTCTTAGCAGTGTAGAGTTAGTGTGTGAGGTATTGCAACCACCACTTGAACATCAAGTGCTTTATTTAAAAATCTTTGTCTTTAATCCTTGTTGCATAGTTTATTCTTGATTTGTTCGGAGTTTTTTTATTACACAACATGACAGTTTTTTCAGTATAGAACCTTTTTTAAGTATGTGTAAAATAGCCATTAAGATACCATGTAGGTATGACAAATACTGTTCTCCTTCATGTTTCATTTTGGAGGTTTTAGTAAGCTCATTATTCTGTTGAAATTCAGTGCAGACTTAGCTTGAGAATTTGAGTTTTAAAAATATTAATGCAGTTACTTAGGGGTGGAAGTTCCCTCTGTTTAAAAAAGTGAAACAAAAAGTGATTGTATTTATGCTTTCAGTTCTTTTTAATCTTCTCCATTTTCAAAAGCATTTAGATAATCTATGTATTTGACAACTTATAATGAAACTTTAAATTTCTTTTTAAAGGGAGTAGTGAAACCAGTCATACCAGCAAATACTTTGGGAGTATTGATTCCTCTGAAAATCATCATAAAACCAAAATGAAAGCAGAAATGGAAGAAAGCGAGCATTTCATTAAATATGTCCTTCAGGATCCTATATGGCTTTTGATGGCAAACACAGATGACACTGTTATGATGACTTACCAGATACCTTCACGGTAATTCCAATGTCATAGTCCTTCATGAACTGTACAAATGTGGGGAGAGCAGGGTCTACAGAAAGATATATATATATGTATATATATATGAATCTCTGTCTCGTTAGAAGTAAATTGGTTTTAATGTTTAGCTCAGTGTCAAGAAGAATTCTTGCTTCCTTTTTATCTTTTGTATATTACACAAGAAGTTCTCAAAGTAAAAAATTACTTGATCAGGTGTACCTGGGTTTTTAGATCCTGAGTTGAAATTAACTGTGTATATTTTCTGAAGCTCTTTGATAGTCAGTGTTTTGTAACTACTTGCCCAGAAATCCTGTAGTCTGATTAACAGATCCTGGCAAGTATGTGTAGATCTAAAGATGGTCTGTAGCATGGAAAATCTGTACTCTCTGGCTGTTGTCTTTGAGATACCACAATCAGTGTCATGCTGCTTTCTTTGCCTTGTGAGTTTTTTCTTGGGTTGTTAACTTCCACGTGTTCATTCTTTTCCATAAATTCCCATGCAGATAGAACGAGGCATTAGAAGGTAAAAATCATAAGTTTTCTAACAGAAAACGTTTTACTAAAAAAACTTCCTGCTTCAATAGCAAAGAGCAGATACAGGTAGGGATGGGGTGACAAGTCTGCAGGCTTTTAAATCTTGTTTGTATTTCGTGGGAGCAGTGAATGCTATTTTGAAAGGAATAGGAAGTTTCAGTAAAGACAAGCCTTTTGAAAGGGAAGAAAAACAAGCTTTCAAAATACATAAACACAGGGATGATGGGGGGATGGAAATAGAGAACACATCGTAAGAACCTTAGAATTTTTCCCTATATTTAAAAATACCCTGGTATTTCTCGGTTTTGATAGCCTGAAGGGTTGACAACTATACATGGGAATTCAGTAGACTGTAAGAGTAGCAAAACCTGCCAAAGAGAACGTAGTATAAAACAAGATATTGTGATAAGAAGAGTTAAGCTCGCTGTCAGAACATGATGCATTAGAGAAGTGTAAAGCCAACCTGTTCTTACGTATGCTGCCAGGAACAGAAATAATATTGTGTTTCTTGGAACTTGCTTTCTATTGTCATCTTCTGTAGAGGTATACAGCTTGTATACCCCTATACAGTGTTCGGTGTGGTGTGGGTTTTTTAAGTTTCTGAATCAACATAGGACATCACTGAAGGAGAGAGAGAATGTTGGCTGCTGAAATAGAGCAGTTTTTTCTAACTCTCTCCATCAGTCCTAAAGTTTTAATCCATTCTTGATGACCTTCTTAAACATATCTTGCTTATTCTGCTTTAATATCTCATATGTGCATCTAGTGTCTGTTCTGGGTTGTCCTCCCAGTGAAGGGGAACTTGAAACTTACTACAGCAGCAGAGGGAAACTGGAGTTCTTGGTGGTATCAGCCGTGGTGCTGCCTGAATAGCTCTAAGAAAACTGTTTTCACTGATGGGATTTGAAATGACAATGAGCCAGCAAAGATGCATTAAAGTGGTCTTCAAATGCAGAAGGCTGCTGAAATAGCCACACTTAACTTTCTTCCAATATAAGATTTGTAAGCTTTACATTCCAGAACAAAAATAGTCTTTAAAAATGTTAGTATTTGACTGCATAACCTTATATAGGCATAAACCCAAGAAACTGTTGAAGCTCAATTTCTAAATACATTTTGTTTTAGAGATTTGGAAACAGTTTTAAAAGAAGATAAGCAGAAATTAAAGCAAATGCAGAAACTACAGCCAAAATTTACAGAAGAACAAAAAAGAGAGCTTATTGAAGTTCATCCATGGATCCAGCAAGGTGGACTGCCAAAAACCGTTGCTAATTCTGTAAGTTTAAATGACTCGGTTACTCTTGCATGTACAACAGCACTTAAATTATTAGCTGCCTATGTTAGACTTCTTCCATTCCTGTTGCTGTGAAAGCTCAGTCAATTACGCAGAGAAAAAAATGTTAATTCAAACTTCAGTGTAGCGGTTTCTGGCTTGATTTAATTTACCAATTAAATCCCAATTTCCAATAGGAATGTCAGAGTGGTGAATACAGTATAAGTAGTTTTCTATTTCTAAATTTCTGTGTATCTGTTTGAAATCTTTTATCAATAAAGTCAGAAACTTCACTACATAAAAGTCTCTATTTTGTGCACAGAAATTTATTCATATTGCATTCTAGAAAGTACAAAATTAATGGGAGTATACTGTTCCTTTTTTCTATCAGAATTCTCATGCAGGATCATCTCTTGCCTTGATTCTCTAAGTGGATTAATGGCTTGAGAAGCAAAAAAGAAAAGAAAACAAAACAAAGCATCCTTGCAGTTTCATTTGTTGTCTGTGTATTTTACTTTCTCACTCAAATACCTGATTGCATTTTTTTTCCCTAAGCTTTCCATCATTTGTAGCTTTTTTGCACATTTTCATGTGCAAAGAGAGCCTCTGCATTTGATTATTTCAAAAGTCGGTGTAGCAGAATTGCAGCAGAATCCTAATCCTGATGTTAATGTTAGTGCAACAGTAATGCTGTACCATCCAACTTGTCTAAGCGTACAGTTGCCTCAGTCTCTGAAGTGTTGCAACTGACTTGAACATATTACTGCAGCAGTCAAATGGAGGAAAAGGTGATTGAAAGTGCATGTAAAATGTCAGCATTATAAATGCTCTGTGACATAACTGCTTCCAGTAGAGTTCTCAAGTACTTGTATTGATCTACTACACATTATAAAAGAATTGTGTGTGGGAAAGTTGGGGAGTGGAATATACCTGATAGTTGCAGCACAGATGTAAAGGTTCCCTTGGAATTGGGCACTGTGTGCAAGTGGGCTGTTTTGAAAAGCTTTTTTTTTTTCTTTGACTTATGAGTGTTTCTATAACTTTCTTTTGTAGGAATGTATTTTTTGTGAGGACAATATACAGAGTAATTTTTATACATCGTATGATGAAGAAATCCATGAAATGGACCTTAATGAGATGATTGAAGACAGTGGGGAAAACAACTTGGGTTCCCTGACTCAAGTCAGTGAAGAACAAACATAGCCTTTGAGCCTGTTGTTTTCAAAGCTGCTCCAAAACTACAGTGATGATCTCTAAAGGTTTTAATCTTGTATCCAGCAAGATTAATTCAGTTCGTAAAAACAAATGTGTTTTTTCTTGCTCTAGAAGAGTCATTTGTGAATGAATCTCTTTTTAAATGGTGGCAATCTCTTCCCAGTAAGGACATTGTTGAAGATGGTATAGCTTTTCTTTAAAAAAGAAAGACTCATATTTTGCACTTATATGCCTCAAGTATTTCTTTATAGAACCTTTCATTGATGCCTACTGTTTTTTGTAGAGTGGGTTAATCTGAAAATTCCCTTACATACGTACGGTTCTTCAAATCTCCTTTTGGTAATGATTCTGCATTATAAATTGTTCTAGCAATTTTGCTTAGTGGCTCTTTAGCATTGTTCTTGATATTTGAAGTGGTCCAGCATAGTAGAAGAAATAACCTTCAAGCAAATCAATTCACACTTGCCCTTCTTATACCATCCTCTTTGTTTGTTTCCTGTGGCTTTGAATGTAGGAATGTTTTTGGTTTTTTGTTGTTTTTTTTGTCTGAGAGAAATGTTGAACTAATTTTGTAAGATGGTCTTGAGTTCAAATACTTACGTGAATGTGTCAGCATACATAGACAAGTGCTGACAACTTTGTAGCCTTTTATTTAAATGGACACTGCAATACCATGAACTGTTTATTACCTTGAAGCATCATTTCTGAGAATTTATACACAAGAAATCTTTATGCTTAAAGATTTTAAAAACAAAGACCACAAAGGATGACTGCGTATGCTCCCAGTGACTGTTAGACAAAGCTTGGTATAGCTTTAACCTTGATTTCTGATTTGTTCTGTCAGGAGGTTGGCCATCAGTTTTTCACGTGTGGCTAAACAAACATCAAACTTGTATGTGGCAAGAGAGGATTAGGCGTTTCTTGTCATTTGAAGACAGTTCTTAGGCAAAAAGAAGCGATTTTGAGAATGTTGACTTTCACTATATTTAAATTGCATAATCTAAAAATTTAGTGTGGCTGGAATCCTTTGCTGTCAATGATTTAATTTTAATGCCTCTGAGATTGTATTGACTTGAATACGTGTACTTTATGTTCTTGTGCTGTTTTATACATGTTGGATGTGGGAAGAGAACATAAAAGAGCAACTGTACTATATTGGTTAGTTAAAGGACCTTTAGTTGCAGTATTGCTAGATGTCAGCTGTAGGTCTTGGGGTGAAAAACACGGAGAAATTCAATTAACTTTGATATGTCCGTCTTAAAATATTTTTCATGGAAAGCATTTCCTTTTTTATTAGGATAACACTTCTATTCACTGAAATTTAAGATTATTTCCATTCTATAAAAACATTTCTCTTTGCATACAAAGAGGATGTGAAGTTAGATCTGACACCACCAAAACCATGCAGAAGTGACTGGCATTCGCTTACTGGAAGAAATAATTTGTGTAAAGTAATTAGTTATTAATTGGACGGTGTCATGAGGAAATTTGTGCTGGAAACAAGTTCTGCGGATAGCAGTGTGTGTGAACGTATGAAACAAGTAGAATCACAATTAAAAAAAATTGGTATCTTAAATGTAGTGTGAAGCACTACCCAGCAAGATCTGATTCCTGTCTTTAATAGTTTAGCAAGGTCAGACTTAAATATATGTAAATATAAACTGAATGAGAAATTCTAAAATGTTGGTGTTCAAGTCCAATGTATTAAATGTTTTAATCATAAATGGAACAGTGCAGCTATACCAACATATTAAATATATTCCATTTTTACATGTAAACACACAGACTTATAATTGGACCAGGGTTTGGGAAAAAAATGAAAGCTTTATATAGAAGGAGTGCATCATAATTAAACAAATTATTTTCAGGGACTTCTCAACCACTTTCAACCTTGCTTTAGCATGCTTTTTTCTCTTTTTTCCTCTTTTTTTAAATTTGGGGGTTTTGTTTTTGTTTTTTACAACCATCTTGTAACCATAACTTAGTGAAAGGAAGAGAAAAGTATATTTAGAGCATTTTGTGGATGTGCTTACTTATGGACTTAATCTTGCATCCTTAAAGTGTTTGCATTTACAGGGTGGTATTAAAATATTTTCCTGTAACTTTAAATCTACATGCCTCCATTTATAGATAAGATTCTGAAGCTGTAATTTTTCCAAACTGTTGTAAGATGATTTATTTGTGATGACACTTTGTCAACATGTCAACAATGTTTTCTGTACACTGTGCAATATATTTTGGTTTTGCCACTTGTGACTAATTTTTATGACTTTGCTTTTTAGAAAACTGGTAAATAAAACAGATATATTTTTAGTTGCCTTTTTGTTCCTTGAGCCTTCCATGTAAGAAGCAAAGATACGTGCCTTACTGTTAGTATGTGAAGTGGTATTTCAAACTGAAGAACTTGCAAGCTATGGAGTTTAGTTGTGGCGTAGTGTCCTGGAGTAAAACTGCTGCCAGCTTGTCTGACCTGTAAGTTTAGTGGTCAAATGGAAGAGTCTTTTTATTGACTGGTTGTTCTGAAAAAGTACAAAATTACTACCTGAAAGAACATATGCAGCTGTGTTCTCTGTGTATGTTGTTCAAACGCACCAGAAGACACGTTGGTCGTTTTGTTTATGTCAGCTATGGATACCTCTCCTCCTGCAGCCTGTGGTTTTATACTGGTAGCTTAGAGGCGGAGAATTCTGGTTATGCCCCTTTGAATTGAATTTACTCAGTACAGTGATTATTGGTCTTCTGTCATGATGTCAAGTGTCGTGTTCTGAAGACTGCTGAAACTCATCAAGCTGGTGTACTTTCCTGTTAATGTTCTGGTTTTATATTCTGATGTGTGGAGAAAGTGGAGAGGCTTGAAGACTTCTGTTTTCTCACTTGGAGCAGTGATGTAGTTCAGTGGGTGAGGGATGCTGCTTTGGACCACCCTGCCAGTTTAGGAGGTACTCAGGTTAAAAGACCCTCATCAGGTCTTTTTTTTTTTTTTTCTCCCATGACTCTGTTTTGAAAGGTTTGTAGTTTTTTTAACAGAACAAGCTAGTGCAAACCTTAGTTTGGTCAGAAGGGATCCAGATATTTCTGTGAGATGTAAAATCAAGGTGTTTCTGTACCACAAAGCAGCTCACCACGCAGGTGAATTGCCTTCACAGCGAGGGTAGAATTGTTGTGCCGTGCACTCAGTTGCAAAGACATGCATTTTAAAGTGTGCTTGTTCAACAAGTCCCTTTGAAGTCTTCTGAATTAGCCCTAAATATGTGAGCTGTTCTGTGTATGTGAAGTCTGCAAACACTTTTATCCTCATAGCACCTTGGTTCCTTGCCTAGCCAAACGCGCAGAGGAGACATGTATTGATGAAGCAGTTTACGGAACAAGTTTCAAGTGTTGTGCTGTATACAGGGTCTCTGTGAAACTCAGCAGAGAAGGTATTGTGCTATATTACGTTTGGGTGCAGGTTTTGATAATTGACACACAACGTTGGGAGAACTGAAGTGCTGCTGATGCAATAAATTACCAGGTAATGTTTCACAGTTATTTCTGCTTCTGGTATTTTATTTTATTTTTTTTGCAATCATAAATGTAATAAGAATGAGTTAAATGTGGCGTCAGGTATTCACGTACTCCTCCTTAGTGATGTGCGCTCTGTTAGCACTCGAAGGTAACGGTTTGCTTTATACCTCAGAACTGTGGGGAGCTGCCTCTTGCCAGAGAGTTTCTCCCACCTCAGTAGCCCCTAGGCGTCACTGGTGCCCTGTGATTCTCTGTGGCAGTTTTACCACCCCAGTTTTTCCCTCTATTCAGCTTCTTTGTTTTGGGGCTATTGAGGTTGCTATGACATTATTTGATGTTAAAGGGAAAGATTTGTGGCTTGAATTTTAAAGAAAATTATGAGAAAATTCATAATGAAGAGCTGTTGGCCCAACGATGATGAATGTGTAAATATAAACTTTCTGTTTGGAAAAGGGAAACGGACTACTGAAAAGCATCAAATTTTAGTCTACTTAGCAGCTGTCATGAATTTGGAGGGGATAAAAGAATGTTCTCCTTGCTGAGAATTAAGGTCCTTGATTGGTTTTTTGGCTCTCTAGCAAGGGTGGAAAGAACATAATGCACTGATAAGCCTCTGACTCAAAGAACAAGGTGGAATGAGTTGCATGCTTCTGGCAGGGTGACAGACGGATGACTTAAAAGGAGAACAACGTTTTGTAGGTGTCATGTCCAGAAATTCCAGTGTTTATTTTCTCACAAGTGGTTAGGAGCTTGAGAAATAATTTGATCTTTTGAATGAGGTAATGAACGGCTCGTCAGCTTCTTTTTCTTGGGGGTGGTGGAAGAGGACAGTATTTGTAAGGGTGGTACGCAAGGTGTGTAACAACTTTGTCAGTGTGCTTCACTGGTACAACTTTAAAAATACGAAACAAACACCAAAAAAAAAAAAAAATCTGCCAGGCTTCCTAAGTGGAAGAGAAGGGTAAGGCTAGGTAGAAACGGAGACCACTGGAATCTTAATCATGGGTATTTCTCCTGGCATGTGCTGAAAAAATCCGAGGTTCATCAGGCTGCCATGTGTGATAGCAGTGTGTGCGATGGGGGTTCTGTCCCTCGGCGCTACGGAAGGGCAGTTCAGGTGGCAGGCCCTTTGCTCCTGGTGTTACTCACAGGACATGTGTTTATACCTGTAAAAAAAGAAAAACAAACAAACAAAAAAAAAAAAACCAACAAAAACAAAACCAAGCCCACACAACCAAAAAACCCCCTGCTGTTGTTCAGCACTGGATTAACTGAGATGAGCCGGTGCTTTGGCATAACGGTGATGTGTTTCCAGGGGCGGCAAGTACGATGATTTCTGCATAATACAGGATGGGGAAACCGGTAGTGAGCGCTCCCGAGCACCCAGCCGCTGCTGGGGTAGGTGGGTTGGTGGGGGAGCCCGTACCCCGTCAGCCTCAGGGGGCATGCTGCTTGGCACTTCGTTTGTTTTAACTAGATAAAAGGAGACAAATCTAAGGATGGATTAAAATTTCCTGGTATTCCAGGATTTGTCAAGGTATACTTCTGTTTCTGTAGTCTGTGTATTAATACACGAAGACTGAATACAGTGGATTTATTGCCCTCTTTAATTTGTTGTAATAGCTTAAAGTAAACTGCTTGTGTTGCTGTTGCACTGTCAACCTCAAAAATTCTACTTCTGTCCAAGAAAGTATTGGCTGTAGGTTTTCTAATGTATTTGGCCATTACTTGTCTAAAGTCAGGTCTGCTGCTTTCCCTTCTGCTGTCACCAGCTGACTCCCTATGAAATCTCCTGTGGCCTTTTTGCAAAGGGGAAACAAAAGCAAACCTAGAAACCAGGAAAAAAAAAAAAGCAACCCAGTCATAAAAGTGCTGGATACATTTAGCAAATGCATTTCACTAGTTGGCTTTAATCTTTAATTTTCTTAGCTGCAGGACGCAGAAGGGTTGGGTGGCCTGTGCTTGCCTCTGCTCTGATCTAGACGAGCGCTGGGACTGGAGAGGCTCAGTTCTGCGGAGCCCTGGCGAGACAGACTTTGCTTTTTCAACTTCTCAGGTAAGAGCCACATCCATGGTGTGGGTTGTACACAGGCGTTTATACTAAGGATTTAATCTGAACCATCTGCCCGTTCTGAATGCCCTGATTTGTGCTCCTGCTGGCTGCATCTCTCCAGCTTTTAAGGGCTTGCAGTTTTCTTGGGAGCATATGCAAAATTGCTGGAGCATACGAAGACTGAAGCCTGTACATAACCTGGGCTCAGTGCTGTTCTTGTGCTAACAAACTTCTCCCACTGCCCTCAACTTTCACTTTGAATTTTGAGTACTGACAAATCTGTCTGTCCATGTTTTGGAAGACTGCTTTTTTCCCGTGGTTCAGTTGCATTTCTAAATTTGGTAAAACTAGAGGTTTATAATGAAAATGATTAATTAAGTTGCAGACTAACGTCTTTGTGCTAAGCAATTAGGAGTGGCAATAGCTGCAATGCAGAGATACTGTGGCTTCTGGAGTCCTAAAATATGTAGTTTCTTTCTGCAGCAAGACAGAATTCTAAGAAATAAAGGAACGTCTTGCTGTGTGGCAACAGAACACATGTAACTTACTATACCAACCAGTAGATTTTAGTATCAGATGATAGTTAAGTGACCTTTATTGCATTATTTTATTGCGCAATGTAATAGCTGTCTGCTAGAATTGTTTTTCTTCCTGTTTGGGCTAAATGAAGTTTTCATTTACCAAAAAAAAAAAAAAAAAATAAATTAAGAATAAATCTCTCTCCAGGAAATAACAAAGCTAAAGAAAAATGTGTCTGCATCAGGGCATGGAAAACCCAAGGATGACCTGAAACCGCCCTGGGTGCAGGATGATCTCCAGAGTGGCATGGCAGGCATCGTAACACCGCCAGTCCTTGAGCTGAGCTCTGCCAGCGCCAGGGCTGCTCTCCCTGTGCCTTCAGGCCCTCGTACTGAGGCTCAGTTACAGCCTGGGGCCAAAAGCAGCATCTGAAGTATTGCACTTTGTGCATTTGAAAAAGCATATGGCGTGACACAATGCAGAAGGAAGTGACTGTGAAGAATGCGGCGGTCGGGGGTTATTTCCAATGTCTATATGCAGTTGTCTTTACGTGCCCCTCCTTTTCTGTGTTCTGAAGAGCCTCTGCCTGCCTGTGAATAGTGAAGACTTTGTCCCAGCTGCTTGGTGCGGGGCGGGGAGGGAAGGGGAGGATGGGGAGGGCTGCCTTCTGTTCAGATCTGATTTCTAGGAAGATGCATACCTCTTCTGAAACTCCACCTCCCTGCCTGCTGCTGAAGGTTGGCAGACTGTTCTTTACTGTTGGTTGCCTTGAAGCTCCCCTTTGCCTCTCCTCCTTTCAGAGACAGATCCAAATACATGTGTGTTGAAGCTTGTAACTGTTAGAATCACATGGCAACAGTGAAGGATTCCCACATAACATAAAGAACTCGGAAATTCTTCTTCCATTGTCCTTAGCTACGTGTGTGCAGAAAGATGGTTACCAAACTACTTCGTATGGAGGCTCCTAAAGCTTTGGATGTAGTCAGGCAGTGTACTTAATATTCTTTTATTAATAATTACCTTGTGTTACATGAGCAGTGAATTTAAATGAAATTATGAAAGCACTTACACACAACGTTGTTTTAATCTGTACCAGTCCAGCCAAGATTGCTTCCCTGTATGTACTCTCCATCATGAGGTGATGCTCACAGGTTAGATGGTAAAGAATAGAATTATCAGTCATTGCTGGTTTGGATTTTTGAGGAAAATCTGTTTGGCTGCCTTTTTTTTTTAAAAAAAAAAAAAAGTTTGCCTGACAGTGTATTAGCTAGCAGATTAGCAAAATAAAGGTGTCTGTATCCAAACACGAGTAAACCATTTATAGTCCTGAATCAGTTTCACAGCAGAATGGGTGAACCAGACTGCATACTGTAAATGGTTTTACAGATTTCACTTACTGACAGAATTAGCCTGATGAAGTGATATATGACCGCCTTTGTCACCTAATTTAGTGTTCATAGGCCTGTGAAGTTTATGGTGTTAACTTTTACTCATTACACTGACAACAGTGACTTTACAGGTGGAGTCTTTTTGAATGTATTTGACAGGATCAAAGGGTCCAAATGCTCAGGAAGTTGTTGAACGGTGACGCTGCCCGTAGTGCCTTCGAGGGGACAAACTGAAGTACTACAGGGGGAGGCCGGGGTATCTTGGCCGCGGTGATGTTAAATCCTCCATGTGTCTCAATGAGCTGGCAGTAAATTAGGTCCAGGAAGTGCAGCACTGTGATCTAACATGTTTTAAGAAGTGTCTATAAATGGAGATGGTATTTATCACCTAGCTGATTTATACAGTCTAACTTGTTTATTCAAGCATTTCCAAAGAAGTCTTAAAATTTTCAAGTTGGTTTTTTTTTCTTTCAATTTAGAGGAAGGCAAGAGAGAGAAATCTGTGTTCCTTGTTCTGCGGGAGCGTTCCCAGGAGTATGGATGCTAACAGCCTGCCCCAGACTTCGCAGACTTTATGAACACACGTAGTAGTGACTTGAAGCTGGCTGCCAAAACTTACTGTGAGTAAATTGCTGTAATTAAAAGTATCCACAGCCTTCCAAGCATTGTGCGTTGCCGTACCTCTAAGCCTCCTAGATAAGACAAGGGTTGAACTGTGACACCTGGGCTATATATAGAAGGTGACAGTCTGCTGCTCTGGAAACGTTTGGGTTGTTGCACTCTGGTTTGTGACTTTGGTGAAAGAATTGGAGGAAGAGGATAATAACACAGTTCCAAAGGGCACTGCCTCTTCTTTGAAATCGCTTAACATGACCTTTTTAAAAATAGTGTTATCAACAGCAAGACACAATTTTATCTTTCTGTGGGTGAGATGTAGTGGTTCCTTGTCAGAGAGAGAATTTGAGAAAGAGATGAAGACGAATGTCTCTGGAGTCGTGTGGCTATTTGGATCTTTAACAGTTTAGTTGAATAGAGAAGGGGAGCTGTTAAAATACAGACAGAAGAGAAAGGCGCAGGCTTAAATCTGTCTGCCTCCATGAGCTGTGACCATAACAAATGAGTAAGTTCTCAAAACAAGGATGGTTAGAATTGCCCTGTGTCTGAACAAAAAGAAAAAAATATTGTGGAGAAGAGAGAAAAGTGTTGTTTAGATCTTTTGGCAAAAGAAGGTACAGCTGCAGAGCCCAGCCCCACGAAGGGCTGTGCTCACCTGGGTTCTCTGCTAGCTACGTTCCCAAATTGTCAGTCTCGGTACAGATCTGAACTCTAAGGTAATTTTTAGAAACTGAGTCAAGTCAAAATTATGTGTCCAGGCACTTCAGATTTTGTTATCTTTGAAAACCAAAGCCCAAATAAATAATTGGATCATTTGAAGCCATCTATGTTTTTATTCAGGGCAATGTGTAAAAACTTTATTCTTAAACAGCCTCTTAATATTAATTGTTCTCTAAAAACAAAACCAGCAAGTACAAAACAAGTAAAAATGGTACTCTTTTGTTTCAGGGGAAGGACAGGGGAAGTGGAAGCCCTTCCGCTTTTGAAGGTGCGTGGTTTTTATTTCTCACTGCTCAGATGCCATGGTTACAAGCACTGCAGAAAACAAACCAGTGGCACCAGGTAGGCTCCCTCACTGTGTTCCAGCAGTCCTGGTTTCTCTGCCCGCTAATGGGATTCAAACAGGAGACAGAGCAAAGCTGAACACTGATGCCTTTCAGCAACGGAAAGGACCAGATGTCAAAATCATCTAATATGGGCCAGAGAGCCAAATCCTCCCCGTTACATTGCAGGATTCTGCAACGTTTCTAGGGGGAATGTATCGTGAGGAACAGTTTTGGTTTGGCTTCTCCTTGAAAGGTGAAGGCAACACACTTAGCTGGAGACTTCCCCACAAACTGATTTTTCCCAGAAGTAGTGAAACAAACTGCGATCCAGGGCTGAATCCCTTCCTTCTTGCTTGGTCAACCGTGGCTGTTTCCTTGTGGCAAGGACCTGTTTGCTACAGGCGATTCAGGGTGTTGAATGACTGTGTGGTGGCTGTCCGTATATGCGGTATTGTAAAAGTAACTAACAGACGGATTGCCAGGCTGGAGAGTCCACCTGTTTGTCTATCAAGATTTAAAAGTAGTTGGTTTGGCATCCGAAGTATTCAAGGAGGTAGGTAATACTTGAGAATTCCCTTGGTGTTGCCAGCACTGTGGGATCCTTTTTCCCAAAGCAGGCAGGCAGTATGCTTGGAAGCATGCGATTTGGGAGCAAAAGGGGAAGTACAAAAACCCCACAACATAAGAGGCTGGAGCACTTCTGCTATGAAGAAAGGCTCAGAGAGCTGGGGATGTTCAGCCTGGAGAAGAGAAGACTCCAGGTTGACCTCACTGTGGCCTTTCAGTACTTAAAGAGATCTTATAGAAAGGCTGGAGAGGGACTCTTTACTCGAGTGATAATGATAAAACAAGGGGCAATGGTTTTAAACTAAAAGAGGGGAGATTTAGATTGGACATTAGGAGTAAATCCTTCCCTGTGAGGGTGGTGAGGCCCTGGCACAGAGTGCCCAGAGAAGCTGTGGAGGCCCCATCCCTGGCAGTGTTCAAGGCCAGGTTGGAAGGGGCACTGGCCAACCTATCTAGTGCGTGGCATCCCTGCCCATGGCGGGGGATTGGAACCAGATAATCTTTTAATGTCCCTTCCAAACCATTCTATGATTCTACGATAACCAAACAATGCTTGAATGCATGTTACTTGTTCTTTTTCTTTCCTGATCTATTTATTTTACATGACACTGATCATGTTTGTTTGCATATTTCATTTCCCATCTGGCTCATGTCATTTACATCTGGTCATTTTACATGTGTGTGTGACTGAGTCAGAGTGGTCATTGCTAGGCTGGCCAAGGAGATCTCGTCTCTGAAGTGTTCAGGGGTGGATGGGACTTAGAAAACCTGTTTGGGTGACTAAGTAAAGCAAGAAGGGAAAGCGTATGTATCTGTCATTCACCCTGGATACATCAACACTTGCTATTCATGCAAAACCTTAGTGTTTTACCCAGCACCTGAGTCTCATACTTTATTCATAGGAGACTTCAGAACCCAAATTTTGAGGATTTTTTTTTTTTTTGGCTGAATTGGCCTGTTGGGTAATAAAAACCCGACTTTGAGAGACGTGTGACCAGTTCTTTGTTAAAGTAATTCTGGAGTTAAATCCCAACCACATGAATAGAGAATGGAGGGACAAAGGTCTGTCAGCAGACTGTCCTAGAAAATGGAGAAGTCTTTGCTTGCTTTTGAGTGTACTTACTTGAATTTCATATATAACACAAATTAGAGCACACACAATGTGTGTAACCATTGGCTACATTGACAGCAGCCACCCCTGCGACTGGCAGCAACAGCCTTGATTTCAGGGAGGTCTTGACAGTTTTGAGATATGAGGAAATGCTTTGGCCTTGTAGATTCATTCTCCCTTTTAGTCTTAAGAAGAGCTCTTCACTCTAGTCCCCTTCCCTTTTTCCTCTGGCAAATAAGAAAGCTTTTTCATCCACTCCTTCACAGCATTTCTCCCCTTGTGTCTGTGCTATAAAATGATTGATTATAATAGCTGTAAATTGATGTGTAACTGTATAAACCCACAAAAGGCAGGCAAGCTGTTGGCAAATTTTCTTTCAATCTTCTTTTTCACCCTCAAACAACCCTGAGATAATATCTCTCACTTCTTTGTAAAGCCTTGCTAGAGCTACACAAGAGCAAAGTATTATTGCTTGTCGTTATAACAGCTGGCACATCAGAATAACAATATTTTTATTGCATCTTTTAAACTTAAAAGGTGTTAAAGCAAGCAGGTAGATGCTACTACTTGTTCTCCCTGGAAATGCAGCCAAAAGACCTTCTAGCAAAAAGCTGAGAGGTAAGAATCTGGTGGGCTTTTTGTGTGTGGGTTGGTTTGGGGTTTGGTTTTTTTTTTGGTGGTGTTTTGTTTTGGTTGGTTTGTTTTTTAAAGGGGTTCAGAGTGTAGATTATACTTTGACAAATAGGAGTGGTGTTTCTGGGAGGAAACAGACTCCTAAGTAAGCACAGAGCATCAGGATCTTGGGGTTTTGCATTGTACTTTGAAGACTCCCTTTGTCACTGGAGTTTTCAAGCCTTGGATTGATGCTCTGGTTCAGCACTGGCTGAAAGGATGTGAATCATCTTTCCTGCTTCCTGCAGCAATTGAAAGTGCAGTCAGTCCCGCTGTTCCTGAGTCACCCTCACTGGCTGAGCTCTGTGACGGCCAGCGTGGTCACTGCTCAGCAGCCAAGCGCTGCTGATAACACACCGCAGCAGAAAAGCGACTGCTAGACCTGTTGGTTGGCTTGGTTGTCCCTGTTGCCTGCATGACAGTGCTGCTCTGGGCAGCTGCTTCTGTGCATGTGAACAGGACACAGAAGGTACGATGTAGGGGTAATTGTGCCCTTTGGGTCTCAGAACCCTCTTTTTGAGACCAAACACAATCAGAAGCTTTTCAAATTATGTGTCACTTCATATAAAGCTTTCCAGGAACTAGAGGACATCCTAGGCATCCCAAAGCTCCCAGGACCACGTCATTGCTTGCTTGTAGGTTGCTGTTGGATTTCTCTGGGAACTTGCGTGGTCTTATTAAGAAACTGCCTTGGTTCAGCACAGGGGTTAATGCTTGCGGCTGCTGTGACAGTATTACACTTGTTTTCTGACCCGTTATTATCACACAATCACAAGGGTTGGAAGGGACCTCGAAAGACCATCTAGTCCAACCCCCCCTGCCAAGGCAGGGCCACCTAGAGCACATCACTCAGGAACACGTTCAGTCGGGTTTTGAATGTCTCCAGAGAAGGAGACTCCACAACCTCTCTGGGCAGCCTGTGCCAGTGCTCTGTCACCCTCACGGTGAAAAAGTTTTTCCTCATGTTAACCCGGAACCTCCTATGCTCCAGCTTGGACCCGTTGCCCCTTGTCCTATCGCTTAGTGAGGCCGAGAAGAGCCTGGCTCCATCTTCCTGACACTCACCCTTAACATATTTATAAACATTGATGAGGTCACCCCTCAGCCTCCCCTTCTCCAAGCTAAAGAGACCCAGCTCCCTCAGCCTTTCCTCATAAGGGAGATGTTCCACTCCCTTATCATCTTAGTGGCTCTGCGCTGGACTCTCTCTAGCAGTTCCCTGTCCTTCCTGAGCTGAGGGGCCCAGAACTGGATGCAATACTCCAGATGCGGCCTCACCAATGCAGAATAGAGGGGGAGGAGGACCTCCCTTGACCTACTGGACCAGGCCCAGATGCGTGTAATGTAGTTTCGGACTCCTGGCACTCTGCAGGCATCTGCTGACTGGCGAAGGGTTCTGTGTATGTCATTTTGGATGGGAGCAATGTGTAGGTAGGTACTGCTTGTGTTAGGTGTCAGCTGTGAGTAACAAAGACACCTTTGTTTTATGAAGGTTGGTCATACGCACCAGCCAGCATTTCCAGGCCCAAAGGAGGCAAATTTACTAGAAACTTGCATGACTCGTGCCTCGGTGAGGCATACAGGTGCCGTGAATAACCTTTCGGAGTTGGTGGAAAAGTTTGATGAGGCTGATAATGGAGCTGATGTCTCTTCTGTTCTTCCCCCCGGCAAAATCTGTGCAACACCGATTGCAAAGGCTGTTGCATGGTGATAGCAGAAGGAATTTTATAGTGACTTTGCTTAGCACAGGTTGGTTCTGGTGAACTCAATTTAGGGAGAATGAAATTGTATAGTTTTGCTAGTGTGCCTGTCGGTCATGAATGGTGCAAGCCCCAAAACACAGCGAGGCTTCCACAGGGGACCACTAGAAGCTGAAACGCCTTTTGAAATCCGTAGCTGAGCAGATATGCAGGTCCCACGTGATGCCCAGTAATTTCCCTTTCCCCTCAATGAGTGCGTCATTTCAAGGATACTTTCAGTGTGCCTTTTGGCAGTGATTTGAAATTGGGCTGCTTTGCTTTGTGCTTAAATGGTCCAGGATCCTTGCAGAGTTCAGCTGGGGGACGCTGAACCTGGGCGATTCCTGAAGCTACCTGGAAATGTATGTTTGAAGGTGCCCCAGGTGTGCGCTTTCCTGGATGCAAAGAAAAACTACTCAGCATGCTTTCAGTGTATATTTTACCCCGAGATCAATGTGAAAACTAAAAGAATGCCACAAATTGAGGTACTTTTATACACGAAGAAATCTAAGGCCAGCAGGGCTAATGCAATTGCTTGCATGTTGTTGTTTTACTACATTGTTTTTGTGTGTAACCAAAGCAACTTGTGTTTGCTTCTGGAGAGAGTCTGTCTCACTTGGCCTGATGACGTCAAGAGAAAGGAAATTCATGGCTTCTTCCAGTGTCTAATTTCCATCTTTTTCCTTCTCATTTCAAACAGCTTGGACCCACTATCTGGCTCTTGACATTTAAGGCTCTACTTTATTGCATTAAAAGACCTTTCGAACCCATGACTTAACAGCTGAGGAAGTGAGCAATATAACATCTGTATAATATAACATCTGCAGTATAACTAATCACATCACTCTCAATCATCATCTTGTTTAACTACATTAAGCTTGAAGTCTCTTGCTGTAAGGTGTATTTTCATGTTTGAATGTTTTCTGCACCAACTTTGATTTTTGTGTTTTTTTTGTTTTTAATCTTATTAAAATGCAGTGCAATGAATTGCGCTTGTTGAGAACAATAATGAAATGCTTACGTTGTATAGGGAGCTAAAAATCCCATGGAAGGAGAGAGACTATTCTTCTCTCCTTTTATTTTTTTTTTTAGCTCAGCTCAAGCAGAAGCCTGAGAGGCTTAAAGTGCACGATTTCATGACACTACCCATTTAGGTGACTATGGGCTTGGGAAATCTCTGTAAGAAAGAGCAACTTGGAACCAGGGATCTCATGCAAGAAAATGAAAGTGTCCCTTAGGAGGCAGAGGAAGGATAGGCTTCTGGTTAAGCCAGCCAGATTGGTGGATTGGTTTGATCCTTGAGCTGACCATGTTCCAACCTTAATGACTCTCTGATTCGATGTGCTTCCTGCATGACCTTGGTCAAACCATTGTGCCCATCTGTGGAGCAAGAAGACAGTCTCCCCCAGGTCCCATCCATACTGGCTTGTGTGTTTGTGTGGTCCAAGCCGTGGCTAGTGGCCAAACTCAGCAGGGGACATGCTGTTGGGCCCAGTTTTTTTTATCAGTGGAGGGAAGGAAGAGCTGGTTGGGCAAAAGTCTCATTGTGTTCCAAAAGCTGAACACCAGATCTGTAAACCCACACGTACTCGTGTCTGCTGCCATGGCCCTGCAGGGCGGAGGAGTGGTTGGGGCTGGAGACCCTCTTCTGTGCGTGCGCGTGTGCACGTAGCTGATGCTTGGAGATGGGGCTGCAAATTGGGAAATCCTAAAAATGGGCTCCAACAGCTGGAGATGTCAAGACTGGAAGGCTCCTTGGGGATTTTATCTGTGGAGAGTTTACCATAGTGTGGCAAGGCTCTGGATGCCAGGATTAACCAACAGGCATCCCAGTACATTTCTCATAGAAATAAATCCTCCTGTTTTTGTGATGGTTTTCGATACAATTCTGCTAATAACACAGTCTTGGATGGTAAAAAGGTAACAGTTCATTCCTAACACAGAAAAATCTACTTAGCAGAAATTTCCCTCTGATGATGTCTGCATGCCTCCCCTGCCCTACTGCTGAGGGCTGGACTGAGTTTTTACTCTTCTGCCTTGATTTTTAACTGGAATAGAGACAGAGAGGTTTGTTTATTTGGAGGAGAAAACTCTGCAGAGAGCTACATGATACAGCTTTCTTTGCCTACCACTAGCATCTGAGTTGATTTGGAGAATCTGAAGGCCTGATCTTGCATCCTGGCCAGAGAGCTGGAACAAAAGACCTGGTACATGCTGCCAAGAGGTTGGGAGGAGGTTTGAACTGTAAGGCTCCCAGCTGACCTGGTCTAACAAGGAGCAGTATTCCCCTGCAACAGGTGTGAGTGACTGACATGGAAAGAGAGGGGAAACGGAGCCCTTCTTTCTATTCTTCAACTGCATATCAAACGGGAGTCCTCCTGTTAGTGTGCTGCTCCTCTCTCCTTTTACAAGGCGGTGCACTGTCGGATCAGATAGTCTGTTTGTATTACTTTGGAATGGAAAAGAATAAAG
Organism: Psophia crepitans; assembly: GCA_013399095.1. Classification (NCBI taxonomy): domain Eukaryota; kingdom Metazoa; phylum Chordata; class Aves; order Gruiformes; family Psophiidae; genus Psophia; species Psophia crepitans. The sequence continues at coordinate 209,405 of VWZZ01007540.1, forward strand.
GCAGTTTCTATAAAGGAGGACTTGAAAAGGCTTCACTGGGTTTTCATCAGAGCTGCTGGAAAGCTTCCTTTCCCCTCCCTGCCCCTTCCCCAGTCCCACCCCCAAAACACTCACCTCTTCCTGCCTTTGTCAGGAAAGTGTCAGATTTGACACCTTTGCAGTAAGGTACAGAGATGCAAATGGAGATATCCAGCGACACCTAATCAGAGGATGTAAACTTTCTGTGAACCTAATTTGTGGATTTAAAAAAAAGCCTTATTACTAACACATTTCTAAAATGCTTTTGACGCTTTAAAAAAAAACTCCTAATAGGACTGGTTTGACCTGGCTTTTTCTTTTCAGCTGATAGAGGACTGAGAAGTGCGCAGGGGAAAGGCCTGTTACCCCTCTGCCGTGGCTCTTCCTAACTGTCCCAGCTCCGGGAGAGAGCTGGCCAGGCGGCCGTGGAACGGCACGAACGGGAAAGGGAGCAGGTAAAGGGGTAAGGCCAGTGTCGCCTCCGATTCTCCAGGGCTGATACAGGAAGAGCTAAGCAGCACGTCTGCAATGCTGCTGACAGGGAGGAGTTTGCTACTAGACCCCCAAATCCACTGCTGAACCGAAGGTGGCACTTTTATGTTGACTCTTGGCTGTGTTTCTGCCACTGAAGTGTCAGGATTTGCACTTGCTTTCACAGGAGCGTTACAGAAGAGCCCTAACCCGGGGGTCTTTCATCTCATGGAAATGGAGCCAAGCCAGGCTGCCTCTGGTGTTGCCGCAGCAGCAGCGGGGCTGAAGTGGCCATGCCAGCCCAGGAGCGGCCCTGGATGTCACGCCTGAACACCGCCAGCTCAGGTAAGTGCCTGCAGCCCAGTGCTGCTCCGTGCGTGTGCGCGCTGTCGTGAGCCACAGGCTGGGCCGTGCCTGCTGTCGTCATAAGGAAGCGTGCTGCGGCTTTACCTCCCTCTTGCGAGCGCCTTACAGACACGGGGTGTGTTCTGTGTGCTAAAAGCAAGGGGCTGTGTTAGTGTGACAGGGCAACGTACTGCGATGTGCAATGCGCGAGCTGCCCTGGTGCCTGTGGCAAGGTACTGCTCTCTGGGCTGATTAAGCAGAAGGGGAGAGTGCAGCATCAAACACTGCGGTATCTAGGGGAAGTAGCTTTATAAAACGTACATGTGGCCTTGTGCTGGTGCTGAAGAGGTGCAGGCTCAGTCCGAGAGGTCATCTTGTGCGTGGGGTGTAACTTTTAGTGCAAGTGTTCCCCGGCTCCTCCTTCATTTACACTTCAAAACACTAACTTCCCTCCCTAAAGCAGAAAGGTCACTGCAGATGCTCTCACCTCCCTCTGCTGAGCTGGTTTTTGCCCTTCTCCCCCGAGTTCAAAGGGAATTTAGCACAAAAGGGGCTAAGAAAAACCACGCAAATCTGGCCGTGTTCGAATAGGAACATCCACCTCAGGTAACATAAAGACAATTACAAAGGAGAGGTCTTACCATTTTTATTATTCCATAGGGTTGTTAACAAAAGAGTTACACGTCTAGCCCCTTGGTAGTTAGGCTGCTTCCTTTCTTGCTTGTTCTGTGTTTGGGAACTTCCATGTATTAAGCAACTTCCCAATTGTTTTTTGTTTTTCTCTTTACAATGGCAGTGCTCTGAAAGGTATTATAACAGCATAAATAACCTGGCATCTCCCAAAAGCAGGAACAGGGGAGGTGGCAAAGCTCATGCCTAGGAATGGTGAAGGTCCCCCCAGCCCCCTAGAAACATTTTTTTTTAAGGATTACTTTCCCAATCCATTGCACACTTTCAACTTTGCATTCAAGAGAAAAAAAAAAACCCACAAGCCAACCCCAAAACCAACCAAACCACTCCAAACAACTGAACCCAACCCCCCTATTGTGAAGCCATGCTCCAGGACAGGGTTTGCCTGGCACTTCTGAAGTTAGGACTGTAGCTGTATGAGCAACAACACCTTCAGATGGGGAGATCAAGTAGAGTAGGTTTGAGACTGGCATCCAGCTAAACTAGCCCAGACATCTGTGGCCTAAGATCACCAGTATGACCTTGCTCACTGCAATAACTTAAGTAGCTTCTAGTATTAAATAAAAGAAATTTGAATGCCACCACTTGAGCTAAACAATGCTTAGTACAAGTAGTAAGTGCTTAATTACCAGCATTGTTGCTGCAACATATACATACTTTTGTTAATAGTTAACAAGAAGGAACTCTATTTTTAATTTTTAAACCAGTTAGAAATGCATCACACCCCACAATACATGCAATCAGTTGTGAATTCAGTTTTTATTAAAGATTAAAAATAAAAAACGTTTGACACCCTAATATACATAAAGTCACAATAAACTCAAATGTGCTAAAAGCAAAATGTGCATAAAAACACTCGTATCTAAAAGGCACCCTGCCACCACTATCTTTTAATGTTCGTCTAATTCAAACAGGTTTCTAGTTTTGTCTTCCTTCACTGAAGGTGAGATGCTAGGCTGCTACCGCGTACAGATGCTAACCACACCAACCCCTTTCAGGGATCTTTGCTATCGCTAGAACACTTAAAACTCTGCATACAGACTTATCTGAGCTTCTCATGGCGTTAACCATCACGATTTAAAATGCACAAGGGCTTCTTCTTAAGAGAAAAAGGTAGTGATATTTGGGCCACTTATAAGGGCCAAGAGAAAGAGACAGGGCTATAAAATAACTGCTGTGTACCCACCAAAGAGCTTTGCTACTACAGGCCAACTCCCGCCTCCCCCCATCCCCTCCCCAGCCTCTCATAAAACCAACCCCTAAAGTTACAAAACGCCACGCACACACGCATGCACATACACAGGGCTGAAATGTTAACGCATTTAGCTATTAGCCTGTCAGGGCGTGACAGCGTAAGAGTGCCATTGATGCAGTCCCGGGCCGCGGTGATGCCAGCCGCACGTGTGCCGGCGGTCCCCCGCGCTGCCTGGAGGAGCGTGGGGCCGGCTGCTCCCCGTGCTAGGTAGGTCTGCGTTGACTCCCGCACACCCCTCTGTTACCAGGGTCTCCACATGGATTTGGGTAAGCTCGGAGAAGGCAGGCCCTGCGTCCGGGATGCATCCAGTCCATCGGCGGAGGTCTGGCCAGGCTCGGCCTCCACCTCGTCCGAGTCAGAGCAGGTCTCTTCGCTGGGGCAGGGCGAGGGGGCCGAGGCGGGGAGAGCCAGGCCCAGGGCGGCCTCGGCGGCTGGGGCCAGCGCCTCGTCCCCGGGCCAGGGCCCAAGGGCAGGCTCTGCCAAAACGTCCGCGACCAAGTCCGGGCAGCTGCCCTCGTTGAGGGGCATGGACTCCAGCAGGTGGTTGAGCAGCTCGGCGGCCGTGGTGGCATCGATGCCGGGGCAGCTGGAGACGAAGGTGTGCACCTCGTGCATGCACTGGATGTACCCGGCGGCGAAGCGCTCGCTGGCTTCGCGGTGCAGCCGCCCGCCCTCTGCGCCGCGGGAGACAGAGAGGGGAGCGGGGTGAGGCGCGGCCCGGGCCGGCGCCCCGCCGCCGCCCCGCCGGCACTCACCGAG
>VWZZ01007540.1:213600-258483 GCA_013399095.1 Psophia crepitans
GGCCGCGGGGAGCTGCGCCCCGGGTGCGCGGTGCCGCCCCTGGCCGCAGGGGCCGGGCCGGCCCTGCACGGTAACCCGATGCTGGTGGCAGTTGGCAGCTGCGGTTCCCCCAGCAGGCTGAGGCCAATAAAGGCACTGGGGCTCGTCCCCGAGGGGAGCGACAGGTGTTCGCTCCCGCTCCTTTGTTTCCCTCCCTTTATTCTCCTCCTCAATGCGGGTCATATTTTTACCGCCCGAGGAAACGGGGGATGCGTCCCCCGCTCGAACTGATGTGGCCGGCGTGGAGCCGCACGCTTGCCGGCCTGTCCGTGCCTGTGTCCGGCATGGCTCCCCTCGGGCCCCGGGTGCCCCTGGGCACTTCGCCGCTGAACCCCAGGGATGGCCTGGCCTTGGCGTGCTGGGGCTCTCCTTGGTCCGGGGCGGGCTGCCGTGCCCACAGCCGTGCAGGGCGCCCCGGGCCCCCGGCTCCGTCGCCTTTTAGCGATCCACGACAGCAGGTTGGAGTCCGGCTCGTGCCGCGTGGGCCAGCGGGCAGCGGCACACGCGCTGGGAAAGGCTGGGGTAGCGCTTAGTCCCGCTCGTACTTAACACTGCTTTTCATCTTCAAAGCGCCATATAAACATCCGTGCCTGCAACATGCTCGTCGGTGTCTGATTAAAGAGCAAACCGGACAGAGATGTTCAGCACCATCTCCTTGCGGCCATCGCAGGGAAGCACCTCAGAGAGAAAGCCGGCGCTTGGGGTGTCTTGGCCGGACACCTAAGCTCAGACGACTCTGCTCTTGGTCTTGTAACGGACAGGAGATTTTATTTTCAGAAAGGTGTTTCCGTTGTGGGTTTTTCCCTTGCAGTTTAAAGCAACGATGCCTGGATTTTGGTACAGTTTGCTCTATAGGTGACACGTTTCGCTGCATCGGGCAGGACAGAGTGGGACGTACTTGGGGCTGAATGACTAAATCCACCTTTCCAATACACCCCATGCTCCATGTAATGCAGTGTGGAAACTGGCTTACCATTTTCACCGACACCGTCAATGCAGACTAAGCAGAAATGCTGTTTAGGCCAGGCCAGGTCCATAATGTTTTTGCCTTTAACCAAGTAGAGATGCCTGTGACTGCATTTTGTGTGTAGTTCATTCACAGTGAGCCTAAACGGGAGGGAGAAAAGGCAGTTGTAAGGGTGCAAACTACAGCCAAGTAATGGGTGTCATGATTTTGAAGGAGCCGTCTTTGTTCTGAACCAAAACTAGGCACATCAGGTCGGCAGATGTGTATAAAAACACATAAACACACACACGCACACGTTTATAAAATGTGCAGTAACACACTGAATGTATGTAATCACACAGTAAAACGTGAACTTCCAAGAGTCTGTGAGCTTGTTTTCTCTTCAGGGAAAGCTTAGCTTTTCCGAGCACACGTAATCGGAGATGCTCAAACAGTGGGTTTTACGCCGGTGTAAATTCTGCTGATTTACACAAGAAGCATTGCACCACTGTGGCTACAGACGCGGTCCCCAAATCTGTCAGCCCTCTTTACTGCAGTTGTTTGTACTGGTTGTGCTTCAGAGCTAACTTAGGTTAGAGGTGCTGCAGTGTTAATCTAGGAAAACGTGAAGTGGAGGAGCTCCGGAGTTCGCCTCAGTCGTGGCTCAGATGAGCCAGGGCTCGGGCGAAGGAATGCTGGTGGCTGCTGAGCAGCAGTGATTTCTCACAAGCCTTAGATCTGCGTGTTTTGGAGCAGGGAGGAGCCGCTGGCACAGCGTGAGGATTTCTGGATGCACAAGATGAGGAGACTCCAGCAGTGGGCTAGCAAAGCTTGGCCAAGAATGGCCAGAGAGAGTTGGCCATGGCTAAAACATCCGATTTCTGTTGCGCCGTGGTGGGTGCTGATGGAGGTATTTTACACATGGCTAGCTCTTGCTCTGCAGCATGTCTTTTTGTATTTTCTTTGAAGAGCTGCAGGCCAAATGAGTTGACGAATGCTGGAGCCGTTTGTGCTGGACATTAAAAACGTGTGTGCCATAAATATCAGGGCATTGCTAGAGCTGCCATTCTGGAGCGAGAAGTCACTGCAGGCTATCTGCTCTAGCCCACAGGGACGTTGTGACATTTTTGTGCCACTTTAAACAAGCTCCGTCACATCAGGTGAAGCAATTCATGATAACCTCATGCATTTTAATGGAAATGTCAACTGCAATCTGGTAAAAGAAAATGTTCCTTAGATACCTTGTCTCATACCTCAGTGCTTGCTCATGCATGGTGGTTCCTGAAGGAGATTTTGGTAAACCCATCGACTTAGCCATATCGTTCTTTCCAGGTCAAACCCATCCTGCTCTCTGCTGATGGGGAGCTGTATGGGCACTGCTTTCTCCTGCATGGAGGGTGGGAGTTTAACCTTTGCTGGAGCAGGGAGCTCTGTCCTGCCAGAGGCTGGTGCTCCCACACAGGATGTAAATTACAGCTGAGCCGAGGAGCAGCATGGTTTCAGCAGAGGTAATGGGATTGGTGTCTCGCTGCCTGTGTTTTCCTGCAAGTCCATGCATGGAGCAGTATAATGCAGCATATAATAGCAGGTTTTAATTCTCTGTACATCATGTATGATCACTAAATGCAGCTGTGGTGACAGTGGCAAAGGCAACTGCGAGAGACAAACCTGCAGCTGCAGCTACTTGCCATGTGTTTTGGAGGCCCAGGTAAGTGGCAAATCCTGATGAGATGGGGAAGTCTCCCATGTAATGCCTCACTTCTGTTTGAGCTATCGGGTGCTTTTGAAAGGTCTCCGGCTCCCAGAAGAACATCCACAGAGACATAATGCAACTCTCAAAAGGTTTAAGGACTCTACAGGCAAGTGTGCTGCCATCCGTGTCCTTGGGCTTGAGTCAGTAGGTCACCCAGGCTCTCCGTGGATAATATAATCAGAGCGGGGAATAAAGACATGATGAGCATGGACAAGTTCCATTGGAAATGCTTGAGTAGTTTCTTTCATAAGTGGTATAACATCTGTTGTCGTCGGAGGCACAAGTTCCTGTCAAAGAGACTCGTCATCCTTATAAATATTAATGCTGCATATAAATGGTGGTGGGTGTGAACCGTGGTGGATGTTAGGTTAATGGGCGAATTGCTCCTTAGGCATCAGTTTGCTGTCATCATATGTATTTCTACACTAACAAACACAAACTGTTTAGGTGGCAGAGCAAGCACAGAGCTATCTTCCCCCTCCTCCTCTCCCTGGGGTCCCTTCACAAATGAAATGTGTACTGTAATTAGTCTTCTGCCTTGTCTCTGATGAAAATTAGTCCCGCTCGCAGAACCGAGGTGGAGGGGAGCATGCCTGGAGCTGGAAGAGCTGAGGGCTGTAGGGGATAAATGACATGAATGAGGGAGGCTGTTTGGAGAAGTTTGCAGCATTCCCCGTCATCTTGATCCTTCAGTGCTATCCATTTCTCTGCTGTTAAAAGCAAATGTTTAGGAGGAAAATTGGGTTGAATATCACCACTGAGCTGCTCTTGGACTTGAATCTGTTACTGCAAGTTGTGTTGACTGCCTTGAGCTTCTGTTACCCCTTTCCAAAACTAAAGTCGTTTCCTATCCTTTTTTATTTATCAGCAGACTTGGCAGCAGCGCTTGTGCTCATCAGCTGGGGCGCAGAAGAACGGTTCATGCCAGCCACATGCTGCTAATGAGCAACATTCAAAAGGGTCTTGTGTCCGTTCAGAGATGGGCCCCCCAGGCTCTTTGCTGCCTGGGGAGCCTCGGGTTCCCCTTTGACGGAGGGGATGGGCCCCGCTCGCTGCCACTGCGCAGGAACTCGTGGTGATGTTCAAACGCACCAAACAGTGGGGACTGTGCTGAGCAAGCAGCGAGGGCAGCAGGGCCTCCCCCCGCGGGGGGGGATGGGTGGGTGTTGTGCACTGCGGGGCTCCCCCTGGCAAAACCCTGCGTGCCACCTTTATTACCTTGTCGTTCTTTCCCCTTGACCTGCTGGGCTCCAGCACGGATATGTCCTCACTCCTACGTCATTGCGACCGGCTGCAACTCGTCCCATCCAGCATCTGTGGTCTGTTGTCAGCGGCTGCGGCAGGGTCCTCTGTCTTGTGAGGTTGGTGAGATGGTCGCTTGGTCACTGTGTGTGTCGAAGTTATTTCAGGGAGGCGAGAATAACTGTCTGAATCAAGTACAGAGTCTTTTTCAGTTGGATTAAAAAATGGATAATCTGCCTGTGGTGCTTCAGGGAGCAGTTTTGTGGTGTTTCCAGGGAAGCCTCTTTATTTGATTTCTCTAATATTTTTGGTATTTGAAAGTTATTCTTAATTATGGAGCTCACTTCATCATAGGCTTTATTCTATCTTTGTAACAGTGATGCATATATCACTAGTCCTCCTCTGCAAGATATTTTTATTAGTTCCTAAATGACTTACAGCCATCCTTGTTAAAGTAAACTTTCTTCAGAGAAGGTGCTGAATCCCTTAAACACAATCCTGACCGAGGCTGAAAGCTTTAAGTGTGTGCCCTTCAGAGCGTCTTTCTTCTGACCATGCAGTGCGTGGCCGGGGTAACTCTCAGGCTGTACCTCTGGCAGTGACTCTCCTGTTGACAGGACACAGGTTTTATTTTTATCAGATGAACATGTACATAATCAGGCTCAGAACTTTGCTCCCGTGTGTTTTGGGAAACGCTCCAGAAAATGTCTGCTTTCGTAGTCTGTCACGTTTGCATTCACATTGCAAATTACATGTCTGTAGGTGGGGGAAAAGACCCAGTGCTCTCAGGGGGCTGTTTGTGAGATCCTTTTAGCAAGGACAGAATACATTTTATGGCCAGTTTTGATAAACACTAGTCTTTTCTAAATCAAAATGAGAAAAATTTTACCAGCAGAGACCAATCCCCTTTATTTGAGAGTGCGGCACCCATTTTGGTAGCTCGCGTTGTGTATAAATACTGGGTTTGACCCTGTTGCAAGAGAGATCTCAAGTTGCACAGATGCGTTTCCTGGTGGTATCCATAGACAACCTGGGACGTGACCACAGTAACGGATATTCGTGGATCTTGTCTTAAATGTGCCATGCTCCCACTCTGGGCTGGTTGTTTCTCAAAGGAGGAATGTGCTTTATAGCCTAGATTCCTTTTAACGGTATGGAAAAGGACCCTTTGGAGGACTTGGTCTGCTGCGTAGTATGGAAGAGGATGTCTTGTAACTGCTCTAAGTTTAGAGTGGGTTTTAGCCTTGCTGCCCGGTCACAGGTCATTTACTTGGTGTACGGCTCAGCTGATGTATGTTGTTGGTTGAGTCTTTTAATCCTCTGCAGAAGCTTCTTACGTCCGTTTTGGTGAGGAGCCATCCTTGGAGTGGTGCTGGAAGGTGCTGATACGAGGTAGTGTGAAGCAAGCTTAGCAAGCAGATTTGAAAGAGGTGACAAGTGCTGTCATTCCTTCCTCTCCATACGTGTCTGCCCTTGCTGCTGGAGAAGCCTAGCATACTTTAAGAGGAGAATAACATTTTTGAACACTTAGTCTGAGAAATAGCTCTGGAACTTCATCTCAGAGAAACATCACCTCTGCAATGTGTTTCTTCACAGCTCTCTGGTACAGGCAATGCACAGCTGACCCAGTCAGCTACAGAGCAAGTGGCTGCCGCTGGCTGCAAACTCTCTGCCTCCAGTTCAGCTGGGAGACCAATCTGGAGCTGGGAAGTCAGTCCCAGTAAATGTGGCTTGGGCTACTTGTGGGTGTCAGAAATGGGGTGGAAACAAAAAGGTTCACAGGCATTGCGAACTATGGGTGGATAATACTTTCTTCTGACGGGGCCAGTGAATGTTACCTGCCTGGGTCTCCCATTCCCAAAGGCTCAATGGGTTCTCAAGGGTCATGAGCGTGATGCAGGATTGCAGCATGCAGAGGAGAACCTAATTCCTCTGCTAGGACAGTAGTTTTTCTTCATGTTTTTATCTGATGGGACATAGGTATTTGCAGCAGAATGCACAATGTCCTCCTGCTGTTTTCTGTGCTGACTTTTGATCCTGTGGGGCTGCTCAGTACTTCTCCTCACCTGTCAGCAGCTGTGGGGTGGTGATGGAAGGGACCTGCGGGGGGTTGAAGTGGAGGTGCTGTGCCCTCAAAGTAAGTAGAAAATGATTGCTGTTCCCCTAATTATGGCTGTATCAACAGGGCATCGTGGCTGGCTCCTGTGACTAGAACCACATAAGCAAAACATCTCAGGAAAGAGCAATGGAATCACAGGAAGTCAAGAAATGCAGGCTCAGATTTATGCTACACAGGCTGACTTAAAAGACGAAAAAACTGCTAGTTCATATGCTGTGGTATTTTTCCCTAGAGAATTAAAAATGCTTTCTTCTTTTTTGGGGTGGGTTTTGTTTGTTTGTTTGTTTTTTTAAGCTCTGGAGAAAGGGCACCACTGTCCTCTGCAGCATGCCTTGTTTTATGGAGCATGTTAGGAAGGGGTTCATTTACTTGATGAATTCAGGGCCCAGTTTAATTGGACTCTGAAGTGGCTAGTTTGAGGGGAAGGCATTTTATTGGCTTCTGGGGATTACTTGGTGTTCTCTAAACTCCAGCTAAAATTTCTTAGCACAGCCATAGCTCCTGTGTCCTTGCAACTGACAGATAACGCAAACACCGAGTTTGCACACATGCATGAAGAGGGACTTGTGAACAAAGTGGTAGGACTAGATCCACTAGAGGCTAGTGGATGTTGCTGTGTCAAATAAAAATCCCAATGATATACAGCCTAAAACTGTAATTAGAGGCCAGCTCTGAAAGTCAACGTACAAACTGAAAATGCAGGCGGCTTTGGTTCACAGCCTGAGTCACTCTTCTTGGTTTCCTTCCCTCCCACCCCTTTCTGAGGTGTGGTATGTGGTCTGCTAGGGCTGCAAGAGAGCAGGGGTGGCTTGTTCCTGGAGCTGCTGAGCTGTCTGGATCCCAGAAGCCCATCTGACAACTGTATGGATAAAAGTAGAGGAATGAAAGGTAGGAGAAAAGATACCTGGAGAGCTGCTCGTCCCTGATTAAGTGGTGAGTAACAAGGAATTTAAAGAGCAAGATGTTGGGGAGCAAGAGCTCTGGGGTTGCAGCTGGTGACTTCCTATGCACATTTGTGTCACAAGAGGCATGTGCCGGAGAAGGTGCGGAAGGTGCCCCTTGCTCCAGGTGGTCCAAAATGCCCCTGGCTTATAGGGGTATGTAGCACGAACTTTGTTAGTGGTGGGGTTTCAGGCCATAGCAGGGAAATCACGAAAGCCTGACTTCAGAGACACCTCCAGCTGCTGCTCAGCTGGCCATCTACTCTGATGTCTCCCTTAGCTGTGGAGACTTTCTGGCACAGCTTTGCTCAACTTCAGGATCTGAGAAGAAATCATCTTGTCAGTCCCACGCCTCCGTGCTGTGTGCGTGGAATCAAACCATTCACCTGCCAGATGCAAGCTCAAGGAGTTGGCCAACACCAAACCCACAGCTGCCTGATCTTGAGCGGAGCCCACTTCCTGTCTCTAGCACCCGTAATTAGAGACAAGCCCAGAAGGAGAAACAAGACTGATTCCTTGAAGAGCTCATCTGGAGGATCAGGAAGGACGGAGCAGATGGCTTCAGTGCAAGCTCTGAGGTAGGCTTCAGCTGGGTGGAGTCAACCCTCAGGCTTGACCCTAGATGTCAATGTAAACAGCTCCTCTGGGGACTTTCATTATGGAAAACATGGGTAAAAATGCAAGTCCCTACCTGTCAGTGCTTGAAATTCAAACAGCCCAGATTGAGCAGGTAGAGCTGAGCTGCTTCCTGCAGCTGCCTGGGAAGAGCTTTGGCCTCACCTCAACAAGAACAGAGAACTCGCTCAGCCCTGGGCACAGCAGGGACCTGCAGTGCTGTGGACTACTGCAGAACGAGGGCACCAGTGACCGTGGGAGGGAGATTGTCAAGGCTGGAGCAAAGCAGTGCAGGATCCAGTGTGCCTCTGCTGGGCAGAGGATCAACAGGTCACAGCATCCTCCAGGAGAGTCCTCAGAAACACTGATGCTGTTCCTTATGGAGCAAGAAGGCAGGTCCTTTGGGCCCAGCAGTGGACTCCAAAAGATGAGGGCTCTTCTGTTTGAACAGGCTGTATGCTTGCTCCGCTTGCGGCCTGCCAGCTCTTTCTTCTTGTGAAGAGCAATAAACCCAACAGGGCAGGGGATGACATATGGTAGTTGTAGATGACTATTGAACATGTTTCTGCCCGGTGCTGTGATTACAGCCTCTGTTCTGGGCAGGCCACGTGTTGTGGCATCCTGAACTCCTTCAGTTTCTCACCTTTCTTACTCCCATCTCTCCTGGACACCTTTGCACCCTCTGGAGCTGGGTCAGATAGACACGTGGAGGTTCTAGTCATGCTCTTCTGTTTTTCCCAATCAGTATTGGGACTCAAGTATTCCTTAGTATTCTCTATACTGCCAAAAGCATGTGGTGTTTTTTGGGGAAACTCTTCTGGCGATAAATGTAATCCAAAGGGCAGCCAGAAGATGGTGTCACAAGTTCCAGTTGGCTGTCATGTGTGTTGCCTTTAGCAGGTACTGCGGGTGCCAGAGTGTGTGGTTTTCTGCAGTGTCTCCGCACAGCTCTGCTGGCACAGTCATCTCTCCAAAACCCCTTCCTGTTTCCTAGGATTTCCTCTGCTAGGAAAAGTTCATTTATGATGGTGACTGTTTTGGTTTTACGTATTAATTTATTTCTTGTGGCTTTATATAGAAGAAAAGAGTTGTGAAGAGCTGAGCTCCAAGGGACTTAAACATCTACCATCTAAACATAGTGTCCAAGAGTCAAGCCTCTTGAAAGGGAGGTCTAAGAAATCCATGTGCTTTACAAGAAGCTGTCTGGAAATTGTCAGCAGGAGACTTCGTATGGGTATATCTGAAACCCTCCCGACCCCTGGAGCTGCTTTAAGGCTTCAGAAAGGTGCTCATCCATTCTGGATGCAGACCCATCTTGTAAGGGTGAGCACACCCAGCGCTCGTGAGCAGCACTGCTTCCGCGGGGATAGGTGCTGACTTTGCTGTCGTAGTCTCTTGGTGAACCCTGTAGTGCATCGAGTAGGAGACTTGCTTTCAGTTTTTCCTTTCTTTCCAGACAAACCCACCTCTCAGGACTGTGGAAGCAAGGAGGGAAGGGGAGCGTGGGCTAGAGGTTAGGAGAGGGGAACTGTGATTTCAGGTCCTGACTCCAAGGCCTGCTTTTATTCTTTTGGTGTTGTGTTTCCCAGGAAAAGGCTTTACGATGTTTGTGTTCAGGCCCCTGTGGGGAGGGCAATTGACTGATTTACTGTAGTGACGTCTGCCTCTTTGTTGTATCAATAAAGTTATTTGCACAGAATTCATCTGAAGGAGGAAGTGATCTTGAAAGCTTCTGGTCTAAATTAGAGCTTTCTGCTCTGTTTCCAAACTAAGCCACTACCAAAGGCTCCTCAAGGTGAGGGGGATCCCATCATGGTGTGTGATAAGTCCCTGGGGAGGGCAGGAGAAACATCGATCAGTGTTTGTAGCAGATTGCTGTCCTCATGCGTCAGAGAGAGTAGGGCTGACATCCTGGACCCACATGTTTTGCATTTGAGCGTCTCGTCGCTAGATGATGGAGCAATGCTCAATGATCGTATTACTAGAAGTTCTCTTTTCACCCTAGACTGCCCAGTATTTCACCACAACACCTCTTCCTTGGTTCTGTTGGAACTGATGCTGAGTCCTGGACTATGGACAGGACTCTGGTTTTGTGCCGCTGGCAAGTGCCGTAATGTCCAGTTCTGGGACCCTGGGGTGAGAAGGGTTGTGAGAACATGGAGAGGGCCTGGTAGGGAGCTACCAACACGGTCAGGACTTGGAGGAGATGGGCTTGTTTAGTTTGGTCAAGAGGAGGCTGAAGGCAGTCTGGGAGAGTGGTAACAGAGTTGGTGGAGTCAGACTCTTCTCATTAGTGGCAGATAATAAACCAAGGGGCAGTGGCCACACATTGCAGCTTGCAAGGTTCAGATCAGATATTGGGAAACCCTTACTCCCATGAGGCTGAGAGCACTGGGGCACATTGCCCAGATTGGTCAGGGAATCTCCCTCCTGGGTGGCTTTTGAGGCTCAGTTAGACAAAGCTACAGTCAACCTGATCTGCTTTTGGCCATGGCCCTGCTTCAAGGATTTTTGGACTGGAGACCTCCACAGGTCCCTTCCAACCAGCACTTCAGTCAATGTTCATTCCGATGGGACTGTCAGCATACTGTCAGAGTTTTCAAGAAGAATTTCTGTATCTAAATATCTGGTAGGTTTTGTTTGACACAGTAACCCAGATCTAAATGGAAGCTGGCTGCTTCAGCTTACCGGGGTAGTATGGTCTCAGTATGAAGAATATTAGTTTGGGGGGTGAGGTAGATGTGGAAAGAAGTCACTTTTGCCTCCTGACCAGGAGGTGGGTGTGAGGGGAGAGAGCTGTTCTAGCAGCCCGAGGTGGCTGGAATTTTGTTTGAACCCTCTCCAAATTTTGCAATAGAAGCAAGGCAAAGTTTGCTGTGGCAGCAGAAGGCCTCTCATTGTATGTGTGCGGTGCTGTGCAGAGGAGGCCCTGGAGCAGTAACAAGCCACATCTTTAGCACTTGTGCAGTACAAGTAGACAGTGAAAGGGAGGAGGGGTGACGTGCAACTATCTTTAATATCTTTTGTGATGTACTGTGTGCCTCCAGGAAAAAGTCTCCTTCCACGCTTACCACCTAGCAAGCTTGTCTAGGAGCGATGAAGCTTGATTCCCCATGGTTTTGCCTTGTCTGGTTGGATCCAGACTTTGTGTCCACACTTTGTTCCTCTGCATCCCCACAAAAGGTGAACTCCTGCTGCAGGACCTCTCACCTCGGCCCAGATGCCCACGTTCACAGAATTTACAGGAACTTCATTTCCTTGTAATTTTTTCTTCCCCATCCTTTGTTAAATCTAGGTAGGGAAGCCAAATGTTACTGGGGGCGGACTGACAGCCTGGGGAAGAGCCTGAGGCCTGCAGCGGGCTTGTTTCCGAGGAGAGGAGTCCATGGAACCCAGCAGTTTACCCGTGTCCTCTTATCTGCAGATCTTGAACTTAATCATCACAAATATGTCATCATTGCTGAAGTCGTAATTATGTTCAGCATTTCACTGTCAGCATGACTGCATTAACCGTCTTCCTTTCTTGCTATGTCTTGAAATATAGCCTGTTTTACAGACTCTCTGCCAAGCTATTGAATTTTAATGCAGCTGGAATCGGGGTTTTAGACTCGAACGCGGTAAATACACAGAGTTCCCAGGGCCTGCCTTGTGTTTGTGTGTGAATGAGATCAACCGAGGAAGCCAAGCGTGAAGATGTCGTGCGGTTGAGCCCTACTGAGCGGCTGCGTGCTCGGTGGCACTGAGCCGGCTCAGCGTCCCCTGCCTGTGCTGCAAACGGCTGGGGACACTCCAACATGTTCTTATTGACACTCTAATTGACACTCCAATTTCGTTCTTAAAATCCAGGTTGCCAGAAGAGGTCTGTCCTCGAGCGAATTGCAGTCCTTCGCGGTGTAGCCTTGTCTTCGAGGAGTTGAAAAGAAAGGACACCTGGTCCTGCAGGGTGCCGCCGAGGATGTCCCAGAGGGGGGCGTGAGGGGCACCCCAGGAGAGCCCTCTTGCCCCTCAGCTGCTCATGGGCTGTTGTGGGATGTGATTTGTCTGGACAGACGGACAACTCCCTCTGCCAGGATAAGCTGTAGCTCAGCAGGGGGCTTTTCTGGCAAATGCTGTACAGCTCTAATTAGCCTTTGGTTGGCCTCCAGCGTGCGTTTGTTTGTTTGTTTGTTTTTCTTGCACTGAGTCACCTTACTCCTAAGATACAAGCAACATGTCCAGCCAGCGTCCTGAGCTGCCTGCTTCAGACCTTACCCGTGTTGCTGCCAACAGAGCCACCCTCTAAAGAAAAGAGGGATAATTCTCACCAGCCCCATTAATGCCTGTCCCCACTGAAGATCCTTCAGGGAGAAAGCTGCGTTGGTAGTACAGCTCCCTCTGCTCCCCACTTTACCTCAGGCAGCCGCGTTGGTGTATGAAACACATGGAGGAGCTGAGGTGCAAGAGATCACCCGGTCTGTATTCCCCCCACGTGCCGGGATTGTGAAGAGCAGAGACGTGCTGCTCTTCTGTCTGCTGGATCTCAGACACCTGAGGGACGGTGGTGGCCAGAGAGCCGAGAGAAGTGGGGGTGTCCGGAAGGGAGTCAAGCACACTGACGGGTCCTTGGGGTGGGGGCAATCTCTTCCAGGTTACATCTTCTAGAGACTCAGGGACTACTGTGCATGCTGTTTCCGGAAGGACCGATGGTCTAAACCTGTGCTTGCTGCAGCGTGCGGGGAGGTGACGCTTAGGGGAGCATGCAGCGCTGGTCTGCGGCTGGCTGGCCTTGTTTGCTCTGGCTGGTGCTCAGGCACGCTCGCTTGCTTTGTGTGACACGGGACTGGGAGGTGTTGCACTGTGAGCTCTCAAAAATCACATCTGTTGTTGCAGGAGATGACGAGGGAAAACAAAGCAGAGGTAACCTGCCCCTTCCAGAGATACGCAGCAGATCATAAGTTCGGACTACTTCCCCAGATCATGAGGCACGTTTCTGTCAGCCACGTCCTGCATCTTACGGGAACTCCCTGGAGATCAAACCAAGTAGGTGAACTTTAGAAGTGTGATGTCAATTCATCGCTACCCTTATGATCTGACTGAGCGACCCTTTGCTTGCAAGCGTGACGATGCTACTTGTGAAACTGTACCCTCTACCAGGGCTTCCTTACTGCTGGATTGTTTTGTTAGAGCACTAAAATTGGATGTCTCGTCTTCTGTCTCGCGGCAGCCGTCTCTTTTGTTGGATGATCTGTTAGCTGCTGTCTGACGTCCATCCTGCCATTCCTTCCCCTCTTCCAAGAGAGCCGTTGCATTATGGCGACAGTCACACCTCTGTGTATACAATGCCATTGATAAATTCCAGTCTGGCTCAAGCAGGAGGCATGGTCCTGAGACAGCCCTTTTGAAGGTCTGCCGTGATCTCTCCCTGCCGGCTGGCTCGGGGGTGTGCTCTGTATTAACACTGCTTGTTCGGTCTGCTGTCGACCGGGATGTCCTTATGGAATGCTCTGAGCAGATGGTGCATCTGGCTGGGGCTGCTTCAGGTTGATACAGATCCTATCTTGGGGAGAGCTGCTCGTTTGCACATTCCATTCCTTCCAGAGGGTTTCTGTCTGCCGCGTGGCTCTCTGAGGGGACCCTCGCGTTTTAGTGCCTATTGATCTATTTTGGCTAAGCTGATTAAGCGTACACTCGCTTCTGGCTGCCTGCAGGCACTCCCTGCGCTCCCTGCTCCTTTCCCCAGCCCGTCACTCCAGCGAAGCAGAGGCATATCCGCAGCTTTTTTAAGGGTATGTCGGTGCAAGTAGTGTTGGTCTTCGTGGGTCGGTGCCCTAAGAGATCCCAGCAAAGCCCAGCCTATCTTAGGGAGGGAAGGGTCTGAGTATCTTCCCTGGGTACATTGCTCCAGATGTGCACACCTGGCTATGAATATCTCTGCTGCTACCTCCACCACAGTGCCAAAGCTGAGTGGTGCTGTCAGCCTGTGACTGATTTGATTGCTGTGCCAGGCCCCATCTCTGCTGTTGAAAATCCTCAGGGGATGGCAGCCCCTAGGGTCACTGCCTGTTGGAGACCTGCCAGCAGCCCCAAATTCTCAGGCTGTACGGTTGCTCACTTATCACCTGGTGTCAGTACAGTGTGTGGGAATTTTTGGCTCTCCATAGTATTTGGATGCCGTTCTCCGCTTTGCTGTGCACTTTAGGGGTGTAACGTTACAAGGACTGACAGACCAGTATACACCTCTGGGCTTTGTACGTGTGTAAGGGCTGTGGCCAACGAAAACAGCCCTTTTCAGAACACAGCAAACAGAATTTACTTGGGCTTGACTAGGCCTATTTTGTATATAGTGCTTTTGGTCTTTAGCTTGCAGATACTGTCACCTAAATACTTCCATAGACTGGAAAAGGGAGGCGGAGAAATGGCATGACTTTCCCCAAAGTCACACAGTAGGCAGCTGGCAGATGTAGTAACTGAGTCCTTCTGTTGCCCTACCCACCGGAGCGCGTCGCCGCTGTGCTTTTCCTTGAGACACGGCACATGATGTTCCTTTGGGTATATCCCCTGCCCTGGTTCTTTCTTCCTTCCAGGCTGTGGGCTGGAAGGGGGGATGTATTTGGAAAGACTGGGTGGCTCAGCTCCGTCTGGAAGACAAAGCTCAACAACTCACCCTAGTTGCAAACATATCCCGCCCAAAGATTTCAACAGCCGAGCCAGCCTTTAGCAAGAATACACTTGGTTGGTAATATTCTTACCATCTCCAGCACTGGGCTAAAAATCCACCTTCTTCCCAAAGGTGACCACCACTGCCGGTTGTCACGCCCTGCACGCGTGCTGCGCAGACCCTCGTGACTCAGAGCAGCGATTTCAGGATGAAACTCTAGAGGTTTCTTCTTTATGAGCTACACATTGCACCTGAACTTTATCAAGAGAGAGGCGATCCTAGCCGGTCTGTCGTTGCGTTCCCCACCTGGAATTCACCGCGCAAGCAATAGCGGCGTAATAAAAGCCAACAGACAAGCTGGTTGCTGGGCTCGGCTTTGGAGCGGGAGCGTTTGGCGCTTTGCCACGCTCCCGTCAGGGCTCTGCTGCGCGTCTGCCTGGGCTGTGGGGCGAGCCGGTGGGTTTGGGTGCTGTGCAGCCAGTGGGGCTGGGTGCTGCACAGCCCTGGCTCTCCAGGGCTGGAGTAATAGGCGGCTGGGTGGGAAGTGAAGAGACCCTGTTTGCGTCCCCGTTGCAGGATGTGCTGCAGTGGGAGCTCAGCCCCTCTCAGCGGGGAACCCTGCGCCCTCGTGGCACCGGTCCCTGGATGCTCCGTGGTTTCATCCATCATTCATGGTGGTGGAACCACTTCACTGAGTGTTTTTCTTTCAGTTCGTCTGATTGTTTCTGGGTGAAATCTGTCTCCTGAAACAGTGCTAAAGGCACACACTGCCATCAGCAGATCCTCTTGAAGTCTTCGTGCATCAGCTCTGCCTTTAACTTTACTGTTGTCCCTTGGAAATCTGTGCAGTGTCCTGCCTCCCAGGGGGATGCATTTTGGCAGCTTTACTTCTGAATCTTCTTTTACCTGGCATTCCTCTGCGTCTCGCTTCACTCGATTTAGCAGGGCTCCGTGCGGACTAAGTGCTGTATGCTGTAATTGGGCCGAGGCCAGTCTGCGCAGAGCAAACCATTACTCTCTGTTCTCCTTTGGTTTCCTTACCTGTAACTCTGCTACATCAAAACCGGTCCCGTGGCACTCTGAAGCCTGGGCACGGCCTGGAGCTTGGCACAACTGCCTTTCACGCTTGATGCAGAGTGCAAAGGAGGATGGGGGAGAAACCAATCACACAAACAGCAATTAAAAATACCCGGGGGAAAGTTTGTGAGCTTTTGTTTGGGGTTGTGCGAGATAACTTCTTGCTTACACTTTCAAGGAGAACAGGGCAAAGTACTCCCCAGCTCACGCACACCGGTGCAGGGGCACTGCTGCGGCACCAGGGAGGTGGGGAGAGGGCTGCAAACGCAGGAGACGAGCAAAGGGAAAGGGAGTGACTCCAGCAGCACCCAGAGACCAGCGGCAGAGCTGAGGGCAGGGCCCTGCTGGCCTGTGTGGTGGTGTGGGACTGCGTGCTCCCCCTCAGGACACCGAAGGACTGCTCTGTTCTTGAATGCCTGTGTTTCTCCTTTCTCCAGATCATAAACCAGAACGGCACCTGCACGCAGTTCCTCCAGCCAGCCCTCGGCAGCCAGGTCCTGCCCCGTACGGAGATACCAGCCGGGGCCACGTGTGCCCGCGCTGCCTCGGAGCAGCTCACCTGCGCTGACATTGCGCTTTGCTCGGCTTTCGGAGGCATTGGTTGCTCTTGCAGTCAGTGCTTGCAGCCAAGCCATCAGCTGTGGGTTTGTTTCCTAGAGCTCATTCAAGTGTGACTTCGGGGTTTCACTAGGCCGGTGTAAATAACACACTGACTTGAAGGGAGGAAGGAAGAGATACAGCTTTTGGAGAAGAAAATCCCTGTGGGCATCAGTGTTTCGGTCGCTGCTTCCCAGAGAACCTGGTCTGCACTGGTAAAAATCCCTACACGTGTGCTCTTCCTTTTCCGAGCCCAGCAACTGCATCGAGCGTTTGCCGTAGCTGCCGAGCAGTTTCAGGCTATCCTCTGCTCAGTATTTACCTTCCAGGCGGTCTGGGATGCCGGGGGCACGCAGCAGCTGCTGTGCCGCGGTGCTGTACAAACACAAGGCAGGTGCTGGCGGGCGTCCTGTCTCTCGTAGGTCGAGTGCAACTGCAGGAGCTGCCGTGTCTCCGCCAGCCGGGTGACTCCCCGGTGTATTCTGGTGGGTATTGTATTCCCATAAATATAGCCTGTCATACCGCACCGAAACGCTCTCCCTGTCAGGATGTTCCCCACCAGTTACCGCTGTGGGTGAGCCCCTCGCTGCACTCGGATTTCAGATACCAGCAGGGAGGTGTTGCAAACCCTGCCCGTGCCGAGGCTCTCCGGCAGGCGGTCCGTGTGGGCACGGGGAGCTGGACCGCAGGGCTTTGCAGACCAGTTGCCCCCTCCGATCCCAGTTGTGAAGGGGTTGCCCTTCCTGTGGTCAGCACCTCAGCAGGCTCTGGCTGCATTTGCCATTTCTGACTCCTGTGCTCTGGGGCTGGGGTGTGGGGTTGCTCGGAGCAGGTTGTTCCTAAGCAGAGCACAACCTGTATGGGGAAGTCTTTGTTGACAGCAGTCACCCCCATCCTTGTTTGTCTCACAGGTGTGTTGTACGTGTGCTATTTTTGGCCTCCCAAAGCAGGTTTGGTGGTCAGCCATGCCGAATTTACATGCAAAAGGAAGTCTTTCAAAGACACCAGCCTGGAGTTTCTCTTCCCCGGGCCTGCCTGTGCTGTGCCTCCTCCAGAAGAGACTTCACCTCCTTTTTTTGCAAATCTGTGTTCATGTAACACAAATGGAGAAACCACCTGGAAAGCAAGTAAGGGCTCCCCATGGGCTGAGTGGTCGTAGGCAGCTGGGGAATCACGGATCCGGTAAAGGAGTTTATTGTACAGACTGTGGACCAGATCAGAATCCCAAATTCCCCTGGACTGGGGAAGGGGTGGGGTAGATGAAGTGCCAAAACTCAACTCTGCAAACAGCTTTTCCTCCCTGTGAATAGCCTCTGCTGAAGTGAGCCGGGAAGAGCTTGCAATCCCCGAGCAGATGAGGTGAGATACGCTCCTGTCCAGGGGCAGACCTGCGGAGGAGGATAACACGGTGGGAGCACAAGGTGTGGCAATATTGCTGGAGAAAACGGTTCCCGGGAGTCAAAATGGGAGTTCCCGGGTGCTGCAGGCATCAAAGCAGCCCCCCGAGTGCAGGTGGGAGCCTGAGCCGGCCCCCGCGCTGCGGCCAGACTCCACATGCCTCTGGTTTTCTTACTCATGCCTTAATCTTTTTATTCCCTTGGGGGAACTCATAAAAGTAATTGTAAAAACTTTGGCAAGGCAGTAGGAGGAGAGGGGAAGCACGGGGGAGATCTCTGCCCCGGCCGCACTGTCAGTGGCAGCAGCTGCCCCAGGCAGAGCTCCCCCCTTCCCGGGGGCACCCGTGCAGGAGCCCTGTGCATTCAC
This sequence comes from Psophia crepitans, assembly GCA_013399095.1. Classification (NCBI taxonomy): domain Eukaryota; kingdom Metazoa; phylum Chordata; class Aves; order Gruiformes; family Psophiidae; genus Psophia; species Psophia crepitans. The sequence continues at coordinate 231,331 of VWZZ01007540.1, forward strand.
CCATCTCCTCCCTCCTGGCTGCGCTGGCTGGTCAGGAAACATCCCCTGGAGAGAGCGGAGACCATGGGAACAAAACACAGGCCTTCACCACATCAGGTATCCTCACCGACGGGCTGCTAGAGGTGGAGGGACACCGGGAGAAACGCTGCTGCAGAGACCAACGCCGTGGCTGGTCGCCCTGGGATGGCCACGCGCCCCGGGGCAGGCTCTCCTGGAGAGCCGCCCCTCGCTTTGAGGCTGCGCTGCCTCTTGGGAAATGACATTAGGGCAAGTAGGTTTTTGCACCCCCAGACAGGAGCGCTGAGCTGATGGGTATTTGATACGGTGGCGCGGTTGCTCTCGCAGCTCTTGCCCCCGCCGTGGCAATGGGCAGCTGCGCCCGGGCGCTCCGCACCAGGAAATGCCTCACAGCACCGCGGTCTTTGGAGGCAAATGTGACCCTTCGATTGACAGCCCTAAATCTGACTGGACTCTAAAACGGGAACCTCCGCACTAGCTCTCTGAGATTCAAGTCTCCATAATCTTCATTTTTGGTCCTGCTTAATCCCGATTTCAATATATCGGGATTGTAATTAGGCCATCTACAAACGGAAACCATAAAAAAGAAGAAGAGGTGAGAGGGAGTGGTGTGCTGTGGAATAACGGCTCTGTGCTCACTCCTCTTGCTCTTTCCCGGGCCCGTCAGAGATGGGATGCTGTGTTCGGCAGGCTCCTGCTCTCAGCTAAAGTGATTCTTACGCTCTTACATCCTGACAGGTATTTCAAGTAAAGGTGCAAACAGGGAAAATTCCTGTCTCTAGCCTGGCTGTTAGACACCAAACACCCCTGCACACATAAATCCCGCACCTCGGAGGGTCTCCAGGCCACAGACCGAATACATCAGCATAACAGCAGCCAAAGCCTGATGCTAAGAGCTCTCCACTGCTTCTCTGTTTTCCTCCATTTCCAGCTGCCTACAGCATTTTTGATCGTTGACCTCAGCTGAAGCACCTTCAGCGTTAAGCTGCTTCTGTATTTCACCCCAGAGACGGGAGCTTCCCACTGGCAGTTGAAACAGTCCCTAGCACTTGCCTTGCAGAGGACCCTTGGATCAAACAGCCTCACATTTTCAAGTTTGGCCAGTGCAGGACATTGGTGGCAAAGGTTTGTTTGTTTGATTTCAATTATGCTGCTTCACTGCAAAATCCCTACCAGTTATACCAGCATAAAAGTGCTGGGTAAATGAAGCTGATTTTGCTTGTGTGATGTGTTGATTCCCTTGGTGGATTTTGCTGTGGTGGGGAGTTTTGCCAGTATAGCTGCACCAGCAAAACTGGTAAGTGCAGGTGAGAGGAGCTGGATGCATATCAATTGATTGGCAGCCAATACTCCACATCTCCCTGCTCAGTTGCTGCTGGCTCAGTGATCTGAGAAGTGGGGGTGTTTGTTTCCCAAGCCGGTACTCAATGCGTTATGGGTAAGGCATGGCCAATCCCTGCTCGTATCTGGAGGCAGGAATGTGTGATGGGCTTCCCATCATGGGGAGCAGGGTGGTCTTTGGGGAACCCACTGTATGCACGTGTGTGGACCCATGCTCATGTGCCCGTACCCCATCGTTCCGTCAGGTTGAGGGCTTCTCTTGAGGGTGCCCCAGAGCCAGATATCTCAGCACCCAAAGCCTGAGCTGAGCTCTCTGTAAGACCCAGGTCCTGAAGCAGCCAGGGAGGCCCCAGACAGTGCTGCGAGGCCCCGGACAGTGCTGTGCCATGGCCTCTCGCTCTGTCGGAGGTCTGCACGGGCTGTCTATAGACAAGCCTTTTGGCTGATCATTTTTGCCACCTTGATTTGCATTCAAGCACTGGGGAGCCGCCAGGCAAATGCTGCTTCTGTTTGGGTCTGGGTCGTGCACAGACACGCAGGGGAAAGCATTCCGCCCCTCCGCCTCCTTATCTCCCCCAGAGGAATGCAGCATCTCCTTCATTTAATGTATACATGCCGCGCTCTGTCGCTAGGAATGGCCAGGGCAAAACAAGCTTTGAAGTGACTTGAGTTGGGGAGAGAGGGATACTGAAGAGGAGTTGATGGTTTTGAGGGTGCTGGAGAAGGAGGGGAGCAGGGGAACAGCGTTTTTATCCTTTTTGCTGAAAATGGTGGTGCTCTCACACCTTCCTTCAAAAAAGGTAAGGCTCCTTCTCCACAGCAAACAAGCTGCATAATCTTGAAGCCATTTCATCCTGCCCGTGAGTGCAACGAGTCTTTGGAAATCAGAAATGAAATCTGCCCTGTGCTCCCACCCGCACCAGGTTAGCTGTCTGTGCTGTGCACGGGCGGCGCTCCAGGAGCTGATCTTGGACTCCTTCAGAATACCTGGGAAGCCAGGACACACCAAAAGTGCCATAGTAGGAATCTGATGGCGGCGTACACAGGGCGATTTGCTGCTCGCCTTATGCACCGTTTATTCCTCGGTCTGTGGTTGTTTCTCTCTGCTCTACTGCCGCGGGTTTCACCCCTGCTTTGGGCTGGTCCTTCTGCCCTCGGTGGTGTCGCCTTTGTTGTGGAAAAACAGAGGGAGGCTCTTGGAGAAGCAATGACTTTGTGTAGTGCCTTTAGTCTCCTCATGTTTTGCTGCATCCTGATCTTTCTACTTCCCAAGCAGCCTGACAGATATTTCTTTGTGTGTATGTATATAGGTATGTACAAACGTGCACACACGTACACCCGCACGTACATACAGTAACAAACAGAGCAACATGTCGCTCAGAGGGGACAAGGCTGAAACGAGTATTGTCAAAGCTTTGAAAGGATGGCTGGGACACAGACATCTTGCCTTTGAGGAGGTAGATATTGTGCACCTCATCGTGGTTCACATCCCAGCTGTGGAAGGACTCGGGCCCTCTGGCCGGGGCTGGCAGAGGGGCACATGGGTGCTGGAGCGAGCCTGCTCTTGTTCTACGACGTACAGCTTGTGTATGTGCTCTCCTGGTTCATTTTTCTCTGTGCATTTCCTCTTTGACTGATGAAAGCTGCTAAAAATGGTGTTTCTGGTTTCTGGCAGGATCCCATGTAAATGGAGAATTCTGTGCTCTCCAGGTGGCAGCAGTTGGTCTGTCCGAGGGGGACCTCACAGCCTGTGTTTGCTCCTCTGCCATGGTGCCTACCTCCAGCTCCCTGTCCTCTCCCAGGATCCAACCCAACCACATGAGAAGTTGCAGAGAAGAAACCCACTTTTCCATGTGGCCTCCGGTGCTCGCAATGGGACCCCATCCAGCTGAGGACAGGTAGGTGCTACCCAAAAGCATCTCAAGACTGTTGGCCCAGTGGCCCTTCGGGTAGAGGGGTGTGCCCTTGGCAGGCAGGTCCCTTCCCGCTCAGACTTGCTTCCCGATCCCCAGCAGTACTGCGGGCTGGCTTTCTAAAAGCAGCTGGAGCAATGTCTGGCCCACGTTTAGGGAAGGAGAGCTGTCTGCATGCTGGGCGAGGCCTCTCTGATCTGCATGCCAGGAGCTGGATATAGACACAGACAGCTGGATGAAAGGTGAAAGGTGTGTAAAATCCCCCCCGAGGGGCCAGGATTAAAGCTGTGAACCCAAAAGTTTATGGAAACACTTTAGGCTTCATTTGGAGTAGCCGTATTTCCCTCCAAAACCAGTGGGAGTTGAGAGATCATAGGCTCCAACTCTACTGGCCTTTCATTTTGGAGCAGTCGTGTGGTTTTGAAGCAAATTTCCTAATTGTCCTCACTCTCTGCACACTGTATCGGTTGGCGGCACAGTTTTGTGCACACAAACGGGGTTCATTTTGGTGGAAACTAGATCAGAAGTTCTGCTGTGAGCCTGCACCAGATGTGCTCTGACTGCGGGGGAGGACATGTGGGGTGGAAGCGGCAGCTCGTCCTCCGAGCAGCTGTGAGCCGCACGCATGTCCAGGCGACTACGTCTGGCTGGAAGTAGCATCCCTGAGCAGTGCACACGACAGACGTAAAGGCCCCAAACCCAACTGCTTCAGCCAACTCATCTCCTCTATCACACACAATTATTTGCTGATGTCAACCCTGCCCTTGAGTCCTTCGTGAGTAGCGGCCTCAAGTGGGCATTGAAGTTTAGCTCCCAGGGACCGTAGGTCGTGCTCGTGTCCCACACCTACAGCCGCGGTGTGGCCTGTGCTGCAGAGCAGCCGGGCTGCGCTCTGCCCAGGTGAGGGCTACGTATTCCTTCTCTGGGTAGGGTCAGCGTGGGCCGTCAGGAAAAACACAGACTGCTGCTTTATACATTAGGTGTTTCGGGGAACGGCCAAAATTATTTTCTTCCTCCAACTCTGTCTGCTGAGACTGCCGTCAAGGCAGATCCTGGGGGTTACTGTGATCTGGAAAGTAAGTGCAGCCATCCTGGGGTCCTTGTTTGTTGGAAGCCTTTTGTTGGGAGGTGAGGGCGCGCCAGCCTGCCGCACTGCCGGCGGTACCACTGGCTGACACGCTCAGCTGCCAGCCCCTGTGCTCCTGCTGCACCGGAGCTGGGCTGAGCACCCTCACCAGGAGCTGTGCCATGCCAGCGGACACCCCTGGCAGCTCACTGCCTTTGGGCTCTGTTCTTCAGCTACCACCAGCCTGGGTATGGCAGCGGAACCGGCTGATGCGGTGCTCAGAGCAGTGCCAGTTTCCCTGCGGCTCTCAGAGGAACGGCTGGACAAACAGCAGCTCTTTTCAGGCGTCATGCCAAGGCTTCCCTGCTCCTTCTTGCCCAGGGCAGGTATCGCCTCATCTCACACGCTTCCTGGAGGAATCACTAGAGTCCGGAGTGACCAGGCACCGCCTACAGCAGGAAGGGGCAGAGATGCTGAGCAGAGCCCGCTACTCTGATACGGGCGTCGCCTCCCAGCCTGTTGATAAGGGGCCAGGGCTGGAAAAAATTCCACATGAAAGAAAGAGAGAGTCACTCTGCAAAAACAAAGCATCTCCCAGCCACAAATTAATGTTCCCAAGCACAGCTTCATGCTTTCGTGTTGCCTTTATGTCAGCTGCAGGAGGACAAGCATTATCTGCTCTGGTGGGAGTGACTTCAGCCAGGCCTGATGCTGTGCATGGTGTCAGCTGGGCAGACTGTAGCATTGCCAGCACAAGGGTAGAACGGTAAGGGGGCAGTTGGGTGACGCAAGTCTGGTGGGGACTGTGGATCAGACAAGGCTGAGAGCAGTGGGAAGGCTGGGCCAGACACTGCCCGCACTGTAGGGAAGGCTCCAGTCGTAGCAAGGGTATGTTTGTCTGGAGGAGCTTTGAAGAGGCAAGTTGGGAAGATGTGGAGAAGTGATTCATATGGCAGTTGGTTGGAGAGGTGCCTTTCAAGTCCTGCCTCGTCTCTTTAATCTGTGCAACCCCTGACATCTTGCTAGTGCTTTTCACCTGGAGATCTCCAAGATGAATACAGTGCTCACCCCCGGTGAGGGAAAAATTCAGGTGTGGAGCAAGTGGAGGTGAGAGTTGGGCTTAGAACGCGATCAGCTGTCCCGTGGGGCCATGCTTAGCTGCTGCCCCACACTAGGCTGCTGCAACTGTGTCTGCCCCAAAAAACCACAGAGCAATCGACACCAAGTCCAAAGCTGTGGGTGAGATGAGGTAAGCTATACCGGTGGACTCCGGCGTCCTGGGTCTGTGTTGGAAAGGGCTCTCTGCTTGTGGGTCCTTATGGACGAGGGAAGACAAAGCCTTGGCCTGTCACAGAAATCTCCTGATGGGGTGTGCTCGTGTGTGCAGTGTCAAGCTGTGGGAAAGCCTGGGAGGCACGGGTCTCTTTTTCCCCAGAGGATTCTGACAGCAACGTGTCTGGTTTGGAGAACCTGTCTGTCCAGGTATTACTTTCATTGTTTCAATGGTCTGGATGGTTCTTCTATCCCGCCTATCAAAATAATATCTCAGCACTTTTCAGGAGTGCATGAGGTGATGTGATTGCTATCCCATGTGGATTACTTGTTCTCACAGCCTCTCCAGTGGGAAGAGTACATACCTTAAAGTGCTTGGCTTTGTACTTTAATACTTATGTGGGCTAACTAGGGTAGGGCAAGGGACAGAGAGGTTTGAGGTTATGTGGTTGCTCCTCAGTGGTTCTTCCCACAGCCCCAGAGGGACCCAGGAAAGCCCCAGCTCCACACTGTGATGCTCTGCCCTTGCTAGGGGACCTCCTCTGTCCTGAGGAGCTCAGTCATGGCTGAGCCCTCCTGGCTCACTTCGCTGTCCTGCATAACATCTGCTCTTCTGAACTGTGTGGAAGTGCTTATTTCTCTCTTTCTCCCTTCTCAGGCCATAGGGGGTAGGAAGAAACCACTTGAGCAGTGGGAGATGGTGTGACTGTGCGGTGAGGTTGCTGGGGGAAAGCTAAGCTGTTTGCTCAGCTCAGTTTTGCACATGACTTGTGTTACAGAAGGTTACGGGCTCCCTGGCATGATCCACACTCCCTCCACTGGCTGGCTGAGACAAAAAGGGGTGGCATTCCAGAACTACTCTGGGGTTTTTCCTCGGCTTGCAGTTTCATGGTTGTGTAGAGCTTGTTTCTAGCTTTACAGTTTTTTCAGCTTAAAAACATTTTTACTGGAGCAGCCTGAAGCAAAGGATGAGGGACCTACAGACACGGGAAGGTGCTTCCAGCAGGGCTTGCTCCACTCCCTTCGCAGACATCAGAAATGATGCTCGTTGCCCAGGACGGTAGGAACGCCACCTCTCTACAGGAATGCATCTCCTGGTGAGCACTGGGGCTTTGGAAAGCACCAACAGCTCTGCTAAAGGGGGAGCTGCAGTGTGCTGTCTCGGGGATCAGCGATGCCGGAGCTGTGACAGATGGCTCATCAGGGGCTGGCCAGGTCCCTGAACAATCCTGTCAGGGTGCTGTGCACAGCCCAGCTGCTGGTGACCAGGCTGCGAGGGTGAGCAGGATCCCGACGGAGCCTGTGCAGAAGGGCAAAGCGAACACCGCAGCAGGACCAAGCCTTATTTCGTACAGCTGATGAAGCCCTGTGCTTTTAAATACACAGGCTGTGCCAGGAGCACGCGAGAGCTGCCGCAAATGTCCGTATCAAGGGAGGATAGAAGTGGAGAGGCAAGCGCTTCATCAGAAAGGCAGTAAACCGGCCCTTTTCAGCAGAGGACAGCATTGCTGGTGGGGTAGCAAGACCAGAAACTGGGTGTCTCCTCTCTGCAGACAAATTTACAGCTGAACCATCCAGGCCTGTTAGGCAGAGAAGGTCTCAGAGGTGTGGGCTGTGTCCTTTGAGCTGTTCCTAGAGGACCGGATTTCTCTGTGGCAGCAGATGTGGGATCCATTGAAGAAGCCCATTTGCTTGGTGGTGTTAGTCATAGAAAACTTGATGAAAATTCTCTAAATGCTTTTTAACCCCAAATGTGCAGTAGGTTTTGTGATACCTAATGCAGGGGCCATAGGAGTGTCTGAGAAGCAGAGTGAGCTCCCAGGCTCTGGTAGGTCTGCCGTGGTGGGCAGCAAGCCACGTTCTCACCAAGGCTGTGATTTATGAATGAAACATCTCTGCAGTGCCGATCAGATCCAGGGCTGGCTTCAGCTTCTGCTGCGTTACTCATGAGTATGTGAAAAGTCTGAGGAATGTGACAGACTTTGGGTTAGGTTCTCAACACAACATTACGTCTCCTGAGATGACATATGAGCGTGTCCCTGTTAAGACAGGACTGTATACGCTGGAAGCTGGGAGATAATGCCATATATAAAGGGAAAGTCAAGTCTTTGGTGCTCTGCTGTTGGTGGGTTTGGTTTCAGTTCCCTCCCAAGAGGAGCACTTTGCTCGCGAGCTACAAGCACTCGCAGCCACGGCAGCGTGGTCCAAACCAGTTTGAAAACAGAATCGTTTTGCCCCAGTGATGCTTTTGCACGGGATTTTTGCAAAGTGCAAAGGGTGCCAGTGCAGAGGGTCAGGAGCCCTTCCACGGCTCCCGGAGAGGTCACACCGGCAGCCTGGAGCCTCCTCTGACAAAGTGAGCACTCAGGGAAGAGCTCAGCTGAAAATCTGGCTTGTGTTCCCTTGTTAAGCACAGTGCTCAGCCCTCTCAGGTAATGATCTGCAGGGGCTCAGCACCACTCCTAAACCCCTAAAGCATTGTGGCCTGGTTGCTGTGGGTGGCTGGGACTGTGTGGGTCAGCAGGAGGTTGCTCCACTGCCCTCGGGGTGGGAGGAGGGGTAAGGGAAAGGCAGGAGCGCTCAGAGGCCGGGGGGTTGTGTGTGTCTGGCAGAAGGCAGCATGGCAGGGCCGTAAGGTCTCTTACATACACACGAACCTCTGTACTTTCCTAATGGAAAAGGATTTGGTCCCAGTTTCTGAGAAGTAAGTGGGAGTTTTCCTGTTGGTTTCCGTGAGAGCTGGTCTGGGAGTGCAGTGTGTACCAAGGGAGCTGCTGTGCACGGGGGTATTTTGTCCACCCGGCCTTATGTTGTTACATAAATCTGTAACTGCTTTGTGTTAAAGGCACGTGGGGGTCCTGAGCCTCGGCTCCAGCCTTCCCCGCATCCCCGTGTACACAGCAACTGGCCTCTGCTTTTTAATGCTCTGCTCACAAATGGAGTCCGGAGCAGCACTTCGGCAGGGGACAAGGCAAGCCCAGATGAGCACTGGGGCGGTCCCAGCCCTGCTGTGCTGGGTGAGATGTGATGCATCCTGTAATCGCTTAGAGCAGACAGGTCTGTCTGGCCATGCCCACGGTGAGGAACCTGGTCTGGGTGCTTGTCCTGGCCATTTCCAGTCTGCATGTAAGGTGAAGACCTGGGCGTGCAGCATCCCCACCGTCTGCACCTCCAAACCCCTGGTGCCTGGGCACGCAGTCCCAGGTGGGAATGGTGGTGAAGGCTTGAAGGTGCCTCATCTGGGTGCTGGGGGACCAAGCCCTGGGCTGCGCTGTGGCACACCTGGCAGCCAAGACACACAACCGCCGGCGTCTGCTGCAGATGTGAAAATAGCATCTGTGTGGACCCTGCTACTGTGTCCAGAGCGTGTGTGGTGGTGTAGCTTCAAACATCGCTTTACGAGGACAGTGCTGTCTACTCTGCATTAGCCAGCTGGCTGGGAGAGCTTCCCTGTGCCTCCTGTTCCCTGGGGAGGAGGAGGAGTAGCTGGCAACGTCCCTGTATTGAAGAGCAAAGTATTATTGCTCTTGTACAGTCGTGGTTTTAGTAAAACTGGATGGGTTTGAAGTAAATACAGAGTTCCTTTGTCAACCACACATACTAGCTGAAATTTGTGTACACGAAGTGCTATGAGTAATCTGCCTTTTGGAAGAAATGTTTTCTTTACGGAAAACTAGTGACTCGCGATGGCTTCCCGCAGCGTTAGCTGGGTGCGTGATAGGGAGATCATATAAAAGGTCACCATCGGTTTGAAATGAAGGCAATGAAAAACGAGTGTTTTGTACTAAAACTGGAGATCGTTGGCCAAGTATTGCGGTCTCGCTTTTCTATTTTTAAAGCTCTCTCCCCAGCTGCTATGTGACCCTTCCCTCCACACCCACAACAGAAAAAGCCTTACTGATTAGAAACAGGAAATAATAAAATTCACTAACCACAAATATTTTTGAATGCACAAAATAAACAAGCAGAGATGGTGAGAAATATGTATTTCCCACTGATGTCCTTTCAGCACGGTAACCGTAGCCGATAATTATAGTCACTGGGGATTTACAGCTTTTAGGGGGAAAGTATGTTTTTAAGTTGATGCTGTCAAACCACAGTAAAATATTTTCATCGCAGCCTCTCCCAGCGTAGCAATAAGGTGGCCGCAAGTGCCATGAGATGCATTACTGACACCGTCGAGAAGTAAATGAAAACGTCGGGCCCCATCTGCTCCTCTTATCTGCCCCCCACCGGTGTGCGGACCTCAGCGCTGGGCAACGTGGGTTCCTCTGATGGGCGCAGCCACGCGGGCTTCTGTGGCATGGAGGTTTCATCTGAACTCAGCAATATGCATGGTGATAAACTGGGAGGGTCTCTGATGTCTTTCTTCTTCCAGGGTTTTGCGGTTTGCTTTGCTTCAATGTTCCCCCTGCCCGTGAGTATTCTGTGAGCCTTGCTGCGGCTGTTTGCTCGGGCCGGCCCCAGCTCCTACCCTCATCTGGATCTAGCAGGTGGGACGGTTTGGATGGATTTTCTGCACTGGTGGTCGCTCCGGAGGCTCCCATCAGTAAAGAGGGAAGCCCTGATTTTCAGGCAGAGGGTGAAAACAAAGGTTGCAGTAAAAGCTGTACAATTCTGTGTCTTCACCCGCCTTCTGACCCCATGGCTGAAGAACCCTGCCATGCCTCCACCCAGCCGTGTGTAGGCCAGTTGTTTCGCCTACCACCCTTATGCCACCGCTCCTAATGGCTTTTCAAAAGGGGTGGATAAAAGGGAGAGTTTCACAGAAAGAGATGCTAAACCCAGAGGTGATGGTTTTCACTCCTTTTACACATCATCAAATAGATCTCGCTGCATAATGAGCCCCTCTGAACTACGGGCCCATTAATTAGTATGCACAGTGTTTGTTTAAGAGCTCCTTGCTCTTTTATTTTAACTGTGAGGAGCTTTTAACTGCCTTTGAGATGAAAAACTGGGACCAAATGTTCCCAACAAGCCAAGCAGATTTGCCCTGGTCTCTTTGGTCCAATTTGCAGGGAATTTCACCTTCTGTCCCTTAGATTATCTCTGCGACCCCCTTGTAAGTAAAAGCTAAAGCATCAGTCCAGAAACCCAACTCCTGATTTCCTTCATAACTTTTTAAGTGTTACTGTGATCCAGGTGACTCTGTGTGCCTGTGTGTGTTGCACACTGCTTTTTCTACAAAGCATCAGGGGTGAAACCCAAGCCACCTCTTTCAAACGTATTCAGGAAAAAAGGTTTGTGAAAGAAGAAAACAAAAGCAGATGTCCAAGTACTGTTTATTCAGAGCAGACAGGACAAGGCTGGGAGAAGTATCAGTTGTTATCTTCCTAAAGTTTATTTAGAACTTCTAGTTATGGAAACAAACAAACAAAAAATCCCTAAATATGACTGTATGTAACATACATATATATATACACGCAGCTCACTAGTGGTGCCCAGGTGGCTGGGAACAGCACAGCCAGAGCGAGCAATCCAGGGAGCATTTCTAAACAGCCTACAAAGTCCAATCCAAGCCTCTCCCTTTCCCTCTTTTTTTCTAGTCACTGCAGCATTTTTACAGGAATCAGAGCCGGAATCTCCTACAGCTGCACAGGGATAATAATAAAAATAAAAAGCAGAAGAGATCATCCGTTTACTCCTTTATCCAACGAGGGGATCTCAGTGGCTTCTGTGAGAGGTAAGCTTGATGCCAGAGAGGGTTGTTGCTTGTTGTCTTCTATTTTTATTAATAGGAAGTTAATTATTTTAAGAATGTAAGACAAGAAAGCTATATAACTAATATACACTAAAGAGCCTGAGAGGATTCTATACAATAATTTAGATGTATTAAATAAATATAATAGCAGCCTTCTACAATGCAGGCTACACGTAGGTTTACTTCGGCTTGAAGTACCCTGGTCTTTAGTACACCTACAGGAGCAGACTTGCTCCACAAGTGTTTTAAAGAAACATATCTATAAGATACATACGTAAGAGTGTCTAAGGTTAGGATAAACATTTTAAAACACACTTTACCACGGTCTCCACATATCTAATGATCCCATTCTAGGGTTGTTATGGGAAAAATTTGGCTGCAGGACCTGTCTGGGAGGTACAGCATCAACCTGGCTGAAGAGCGACAGCGATGGCAGCTGGAAGGAGTTTTTCGAAGCCTGCTTGTTCTCGGCTGGGTGGAAGCGCTCCTGGGATGGGTTTGTGCCCCGAGTGCTCCCCTTAGGGCTCAGGGGGCTTTTTGGTGTCAAGAGAGGCTGCTGAGATGGGCTCGAAGCCCTTAATGCCGCTTTGCAGGTGTCTTCACCAGACCTGGGCAAGGATTTCAGCAGGTGGTTCAACAGGCGCGCCCCGAGGGTCTTGTCCATCCACTCGCAGGTGAGGAGGAGGTTGTGCACCTCGTGCATGCACTGAATGTACCCGGTGCTGTACCTCTGCTGGGCTTCCAGACCCACTTTGGAGTCGGCTGCGTGGGAGAGGAGACAAGGGGAGTGGGTGAGCCGGTGAAAGCCGCCCGGTGTGCTCCTGCCTGAAAGCATTCGCCGGGTTCCCCGTGCGCGTGGGTGCTGGGGGGCTCCTTGCTGAAGCCAGCTGGGCTTTACTATAAGGTGAATCATTTGCAGGGCACAGGGGGAAGGTGACGCAGGGTGCTAGCCGCCCCAGAAGGCAACACCCATGTCCTGCTGCCTGCTGCCAAGGGCAAAACCAGAACAAAAAGGAGACAGTGGCTCTGGAAGGACGAAAACCCTCCCGTGGGTGAAGCGGTGCCCAGCTCCATCTCCCCATCTAGTGGAGAAAGCCAAGCCCGAGCAGCAGCCCGGGCCTCAAGAGGTTTGAAAGATGCTTTCGCCGCGCTGCCAGTGGATTAAACCTGCTGGCACCCTCCTGCCCGCGCTCGCAGGGTGGGGGACCGGGCACTCACCCATCAGCTTGCTGCTCTGGATGTTCTGGAGGTGCTTCACCGTCATTTCGAGGATGTCTGCTTTTTCCAGTTTAGACTGCTGATAAGGAAAGAGTGCAGCAGTTAGAGGCAACGCAGGGTTTGCAGCATGCCCAGTTTCACAGAAGAAGAGGCAACACCCCAAAAAAACCAACCCCCCACCAGCAAAAGGACAAAACGCAGCATAAAAATGAGTACTTACATCCAGGTGAAATGCACCCACCACAGTTTCCTTCAGCTGGTCCAAGCAGTTATTGATCCTTTCCCTTCGCTTCCGCTCGATAAGGGGTTTCCTTAACTGGGGGAGTGGGGGGGAAGAAAAGGTGGAGGACAAATTGCAGTTGATGTTTTTTTCTTCCTCTCCCCGCTGCAGTTCAGCGAGGGCAGAGAGCCCCATCCCCTGCGTGAAGCCAGATGCTCGGCAGGGACAAGATATGGGTGGAAAGCGCGTGGTCTCCAGCCACGGCCTGTCCCTTAGATGATAGCAGCTCTCAATTCTCCCACTTAAACTCATTTTAAGCAGAGTTTACCCAAATGAAAGAGAGAGAAACCTTCCTAAGCCAGAGAAAGGAAGCAGAAAAAACACCCACATGGCTTAAATTCAGAGAAAGCATCTTTATAATCAGAGGAAAAAAATTATCCCCTTTCTCTTGTCAAGAAGCAGTGCCCGCAGCCCCGGCACTCATCGTTCACGTGCTGTGCGCGGGGCTGCCGTTGGGCACGCGTGGCTGCGGCAGCGCCAAGGGGACCTACCTTCCTCTCCTCCTTGGTGCTGGCGAGCTTGTGGGTGCTGCTGGTGGCGGCTGCGGCGGTCATTGTAATCCAGGCTGCCCGCCCCGGGGACGGGAAGGAGGCACTCGGGCAGTGGGTCGCTCCCTTTCCCAACCGGCTCTTTGCTGCTCCGCTGCTCCTCCGCTGTATTTATAACCCAGAATTAGCATGTGAAAGGCGGCTTTCCTTGGCGGGACTTCTTTTCCCACACGAGGGGTCGAGCCTGGAGGTTTGTGGCCATCAATCAAAGCTGACAGGTCACTGCTTCTTTTCAATGACCACGCCAGCCCCCCCAAATGGCGACAGATGTCCAGCCTCCGACGCGGGGCTTTGGAGGGCTCTTTTGTTAGGGAAGAAGGGAAGGAAAATGGGCGCGCTCTGAGCAGCTTGCATGGCTCCTCGCTCAATTTGCACAGATTCCCAGGGAGGGACACAATAGCCGGGAAGCGTTTGAATTACACCTGGGAAAATGCTTTCTACCCATCTTTTTTCCCCTCTGCCTCCTTGAAGTGATGCCTCTGTTCACCTGCTAACCCAAGCCCCTGCGATTTTACATCTTTGAAGCAGCCTCTTAAATTAATAATACTGCACTCGAGCTAGTTTCTACGCCCAGGAATTAATATTACAAGATAATGATGATCGATTGAAAACTGTTGACAGCAGACGCCTGTAGGAACATTGTTTCCATCACAGAAATCTTCCGGGGAAAACACGGGAATTTTATTTACCTCTTGGGAACCCAAATTCTCTGTTGCACATGGCTGGGTGTAGGAAATACACAACTCTTCTAGATTTTGGCTGCTGTGTAGAATTTACTGTTAAATTTGCAGATGCAAACGAACCTAGAGGTGAGTTAGTACTGTGGGATTTTTACTACTTTGATATTTCCCCCCCCACACTGTGCTGCAAGGAGGCTTGGGTGGCGTTGGGGGGAAGGGTGTTTTTCTCCTCTGAAATGCTAGTGCAGAGGCAGACGGGCCTTTGGAGAGACTTGGCACAGGATGAGAATGCACTTTTATTCTTCCTCACTTCTGCCTGGTCTGGGGGGGAGCACGGAGGCGTTTTCCACGCCCATGCTTTTGCTTTCTGACGGCCGCTTTGCTAATGAGCAGGATTTGGCAGTGTCCTGTTGAGTCCCGCAGGTGAAGCCCTTTGGGTTGGTGTCAAATGTGTCACCTTATTGAAATGGAGAGGAAGCGGCTGCAGCAGTTCAGAAGCACCGCAAGCCGTCCCGATCTGCCGGTGGGATTTCCCAGCACCTAGTGTAGCGCGGTGGCCGCAGAGCCCTCTCTCCCCCCTCCAGCCGTGGGTGGGGATGTACCCCAGAGATAAAAGCGAGGACATTGCGTCCCTTGCTTAAATGCTGTGTGGGTGTGTGTTTGCCTGTGTGAATGCAAACAGACTTGCAGCATGTCTGTACGCCCTGCTGCCTGGGCTCCCCATGAAATCACGTCTCCAGACACGGTATCTCGCAGGCAGAGGTTGGTTGTCAGTCAAACGCGGAGCTGGGGTGCAGTTACCCGCTTTTATAAGCGCCCTACTTGGCAAGGGCCTGAGACGGGCGGCGTGGTCGTTGCGCTGGGAGGGGAAGGTTAATAACCTTCGTGCCAGGTAGAGGGAGCAGGGATGGGCTCCTTATCTCAGCTACGTTCCCTGCACAGACAGCGAAAGGAGGTCCCATGCCCGGTGCGGGAGCCCCTCACGTTCGCCAGCCCTGGCTGCTCACGAGCGAAGACTCCTTTGTTTTTCCAAGCTTTTTCCCGTCCGCCTGGGGAAGCGGAGTGTTGCCGGTATTTATAAAAGGTGCAGCCGAGGCACCCGTATCGCCGCACGACTCCAGCAGCTCGGCGTGGAAGAGGCAGCGGGTGGGCTGGGGTGCAGCTCTGCCTGCCTGCGGGTAGGGGGGCATGGAGCGGGGGGCACCCCTGGCTCTGGGCAGTTTGCTAGGGTGCTCGAGGCTGGAAGCGCCTGCCCGTCACCTGGGCACACAGCTTCTGGCAGGGTTTGGCTCGGACGGTGGGTGGGGAAGAGGAGAAGTCGCCCGCTCCCCGTGTCCCACCCCTCCACCAGCACCTTGTGCAGAAAGAGGCACCTTCCCACGGCAGGGCAGCAGGAAGCCTGAGACCACCTTGGCTGCTGGCCCAGCTGACCATGGCAGAGGTGTCATCAAATGCAGAATTGCCTAAAATCTCTGAAAAATGTGTGCTGTGCCCATTGGATTCCCTCCCTGGCTGGGCATGGCTGCAGGGTGCTGTATGCCCCCCACAACCTCCTCGGCCTGGACTTGCTGCTTCTGCCTCACGCTTCTCCCCCTTTCCTCACCCTGCGAGGTGCCGCTGAGCTTCAGCGAGGGCGATGCTCTGCGGGAGGGTGGCACGCAGACCTCCCCGGCCATGCGGCTTCCGTGAAGCAAGCAGGCAGGGAGGTGCTGGTAGCAAGGCGGTGGGTGCCAGGGACAGCCGGGTGCCATGGGGGGCCAAGAACGGCAGGGTGGTACCTGATGCCCAGCCCCAGTCTGTGCCCAGCGCAGGCAGGGCAGCTGGGACCCCAGCCCCGGCAGGGCAAGAGCCTTGGCTTGCCTGCTGGCATCTGCTCCGAGCAAGCTGATTTCAGGGTTCGTTTGTAAGACAGCACCGCAGTGAAAAAGAAGAGCAGCTTTTGCTGTAAACAGTTATTTTACACCTCTCAGTCAGGGCAGAGGCCTTTATTTTGGAGGCAGGGGGGTGCAGGCGGGAGAGCTGCCCTGGCCCTGGGGGAAGGCTGACATCTGTGCCCGGGATTGCAGGGACCCGACAGGCCAATGCAAATGAGCATTAAAGGGAGCTTTCTGCAAATTCCCGCTTTCCTTTTGCACTGCCCAATGCCAGGTTTCACTGAAAAGGGGATTCTCCTCCATAAACAAAGCCTCCCTTTTTTCCTGGGCTTTCCCAAAAAAAAAAAAAAAAGGAAAGAGAAAGAAAGGGGTCAGCATTGCTTGGAGTTTTCTTTTCTGCTATTTGTCTGCATTTCACACCCCAGAGAAAGAAAACAACTTTTAACATCTGTTCCTGCACTTTTTAAGAGAGAAAGAAAGGCCCCTGAAAAGGGAGAAAGTGTGGCAGATGTTGGCAGGTTCCCTCCGACGCAGATGTCTTGCTCTGAAGAAAACTTTCTTTAGGGATTGGCGGCCAGGGCTCCTCTTTGACTTGGGACACGCGACTGCCTAGCGAACGAAGGGACGTGGGAAAGCACCGGCGAACAAAAGGGCTTATTCAAACAAACCTGAGAGCCGTGAACAATCTAATAACCAGCAGAGAAATGGTCAGCGGCCCCCAGCCCCACCGGGGAGGGGTTCGGGGCAGCCAGGGGCCAAGGGATGAGGGAATTTCACCGCGTCCCCAGCACTGCAAGTAGGGTGTCCCCTCCTCGCCCCCTGCTTGCTCCTTCTGAGGCATCCAAGTGGGGCTTCGGCCAAGGACCGGCCTTCTCGAGGTGCTAAATGGTCTCACCTGGTCTGCAGACCCAGCCGTGCGGGAGCTGCCTGCCCCGTGGTGGCAGCAGGGGAGATGGAGGGCAGGTACCTGCCTGGCGGCTGGGGTGGGCTGGCCCACCCTCACCGGTCAGGGCACCGGATCTGCATTCACCAGTCAACACAGCAGGAGAGGGGCAACTATGGGACAGCAGGGATGTCTTTAATTGTAAATAAGTGATTCTACCAAGATAATAATAAAAAACCCCCAACCCTACTGATAAGGACCAGCTGAAAGATCCTTGTGAAACTGACTTTGAGGAAAAGGGTTTTTTTAAATGGAAAGCAAAAATACTGAAAGAAAAATGTATTTTCTGTGAACCTCTCATTCACCCCCTCCCCTTCTCTCTGACTGGTACAATAAAGCGATTTAAAATAATTTCTTGCCATGAAAGCTGGTAGTATTTCAGTTTAGGCACTTCACAGGAAAAAAGTGAGAAGCCTCAAGAAGAGGGAGCAGGGCCAAGAAAACTCCTGTAAGAGAGTAACTAATTCTGGTTTGCTGTTAAAGCTGAGCTCTGTGATGATTCCTCTAATTCCTCCAAGTTTTGTTCTGTCTCACCTCCATCCCGGTCCATTTTCTCTGGGCAGAGCAGAGCCGCTGATGCTCGTGAGGCAGCCTTGTGCTGGGGCAGCCGTGCCTCCTCCCTGCCTGGGGCTGCGGGGCAAAGCCCGGGCAGATGGAACTGTGTTGTTTCTTTGGAGGTCCAGTGCTGGGGCGAGCAGCCCAAACCCCTGCTGTGGGTGTCCGCCGTGGTTCTGCTCTCAGCAAAGCTCTCCCTGCATGATGGCTGGGAAGCAGCCGCCATCTCAGCCGAGCCGAGGAGCCCCGTGCTGCAGGAAGGATGCTGCATGTCCCCAGTGACACGTGCGCCCACCCAGGTCAGTCCCTCCTGCCTCTCGCAGCTTGGGGTGATGCTGTGGACACCAGCTCACAACCTGGCAGGACTAACCGAGAGGCCTGTGTAGCACTGGGGTGGCCCCTGAGTCCAACCCAGGCTCCTGGCTGGTTAATGAAACTGCCTCGTTAACGCGGCCGAGCCTTTTGCAGGCATGGGTGTGCCGTGGGAGAGCGAGAGGAGAGATGAGCAGGTGCTCCTGAGAGCTGCCCAGTGTGCTGCACGTGTGGGTCACAGCAGGACCACTCCATCCCCTCTCCTTTCCAGGCTGGGGATGCATCCGGACTGGGTTTGTCCCCAGTTAAGCCACTGCTTGCCCCTCTTCTCAGGCACCTCTGCTGGCGGGGTGTGGGAACGTGGGTCCCCGGCCCGCAGGAGGTGCCAGGGGGCAGGCTGTCAGAGGGGTGCACAGGGTGCTGGAGGTGTCCTGCCCCACCCAGCCCTCCCAGCTCTGGGTGGGTTCGCTGGGGATCCTTTTGTTACAGCAGCTCTCCTTGCGGCCCCCGGCCGTCATGCGAGGTTTGAGGCGCAAAGGGCGGGTTTGGGAGCTGCGGCGCCAGGCGGGCAGCGGGAAGGGTAAGGTGGGAGCAGCGGCTGCTGCCAGCCCAGAGAGCGGGTCGGCCGCCGACGTGCAACCTCAGCACACCCTCCGCACCCCGGGCTCCCTCCCTCGGGGACGGGCTCCAGACCCGCCTTGCTGTAAGCAAACACTCCCTGAGGAGAGGCTGTTTTTACAGGGGCTTTAGTCATTGTGAATAAAGAGGGTTTTGTCTGGGTTTCTTAGAAGGTCAGTTCTGGTTCAAGGTTGAGGTTTAAAAATGGTAGGTAAAGTTTTCCTTTAAAAGGTGTAAATCCTAAGCAGCTCATCCTGAAGTCCTGTGTTGCCCAGGGGTGGTTTGCTCCCAAGATGTTACAGCTAGAGAGGAACGCGAGGAGCAGCAGGACATGCCAGCACGGTGACTGGACGCGCCGGGTCCGGAGGGCGCAGGCGGTGCCTGGGCAGGCAGGCTGGCTCCCGGCGTGCAGGCACGTAACCGCCGCTGCTCGGAGGTTACTCACTGCTGGATTGCCCGGGGGAACGAGGGCTGCGTCCCCAGACCGGCTCAGTTCGGGATGTGGTACCCTCCGTGTCCCATCTCAGGCTGGTGCAGCAGGGTCTGCGGGGGACCATGAGTCCTGCAGTCTGGCCAGGACAAGAGAGTGCTGGAAATAAGCTGGGGCAGAAAAGTAAAGGATGATTTATCTGTGCTGCTTGGAGAAGAGCATTTGCAGTCATTTGCTGGGTTAAGGAGAGCCGGCTGAGAGCACTGCCACAATGCAGCAGTCACCATCCATGGTGGGACATGGGACCCAAGGCACCGTCAGAGCTTGCAGCAAGGGGAGCTGTGTCTGCGCTGGGGAAAGCTGCTCCAGACACCCTTTGTGTTGGGAGGCTGTGTTGGTTAAATCCTCGGGGCTGGGGTCCCAAGGCTGTACTGGCTGTACCAGGCCACCGTTTTTGGCAGAGGGGTGGGAGTCAATGGGGTTTGTGGCTGAGTGAGAGTTGGGGCGAGTGGGGAAGAGGCAGAGGGTGTCTGGGAGATGAGTCTTGATGTCTGTGGTCAAGTGGTGGCCTGTCAATGCACCGTCCTGTGCAATGCCCCAGGGTGTAGGCAGGGGTAGGAGCACAGTTGGAGGTTCACCCAAAGACGTTTACAGGTGGAGAGAGAGAGGACAGATATGGCATTGGACAGTGCTACAGGCAGTGTTTTCATCATAAGGCAAGTCCAGGTCCACAAGTAGCACTAGGCATCTGTAAGTTCTGTTGATGTCTCTTGATCCAGCTCCTGTACTGAGCACACCAAACCTCGCTAGCCCCAGCTCGGCTTCCTCAGTACCAGCTGGCTCTGCTACCTTCAGGAGTGGACTCCTGGGATAGGAAATAATTACAAGGGTGGTATCAGCTGAGTAATTCTCAGCTGCTCGTTCACACACCCCATCCACCTTGGTGTTAAGGATCAGCTGATGCTCCTGCCCTTGCTCAAGCTGTCTCCTGCCTGGCGGGTCAGCAGTGCTCCTGGCCCCGGAGGAAGTCTGATCTGCGGTCAGAAAGCTGTTGCTTGCAACACAGCTCCTAGGCCAAGAGCACCTTGCCGGAAGAAGAAAATTGGCTGAGCCGTGTGGGCGGTGGCAGGCTGATGAGGGTTAGCCCCTCGCCTGTGCCAGATTTGGGGTGCGAGGGGGAAGAGCCAAGCTTGGTGGAGAGGCTGTAGGGGAGCTTCAGGGGGCTCCTGAACTTTCCTCATGGGGCATCCTGGGAGCTGTTTCGTTCAGGAGCGCAGCTCTGGGCCTTCTCACGCTCTGTGTGTGCGTGATGTTACCAGATGTCACCTGATAACAAGCCTCATCTACAGCGCAGCAAGGGCTTGGTTTATTCAGTAAGCTTCACGTGCACAGCAGCATTGGTGCCTGGCTCCCCAGGGGTCAGAACCTGGGGCTCAGCACCCCACACCCCTATCCCACCCCCAGCACAGCCTGTTTCTTCTCAGCTTCTTGGTTCCCAAGGCCGCAGAAGGATCTGGGTTGAGTTTCACTTTTTGTGAGACAAGTATCTCTTCTGTGACGGTGAGTAAACGCGGCTTTCATCCCGGCTTGGCCACGTGCCCACAGCAGCTTTCTTTTCATAGTACGTGCATATACGCGTACTGACACCATGTCCTGACCCCCCACACGAAATACCTTGTCAGTACGAATGAGGCAGCGAGGCCAGTCACCGTTAATGCTCTGCAGGGAGAAACACGCACTGGGGCTTTTTCACACTTGTGGGTTCAGTCTTGGCACAGCCTGGCTGCTGCTGGGACAGCAGAAACACGTGGGGTTAGGGTGGGAGGGCAAGAGCCGCAGGGTCTCTGGTCTTTGCGAGTCAACTCTGTCCTGGATTGTACGTAAAATCACATCCTGCTCTCTAAGGTAATTTTTTTTTTTATCTGCATTTTTATATCTAAGTTTTTTACCAATTAAAGCAAAAAGTTTTATACTGCTTTTTATTTTATAAAGCTGCCTGATTTTAACCATCTCATAGAATCATTAAGGTTGGAAGAGACCTCCAGGATCATCTGGTCCAACCATCCCCCCAACACCTATTACCCACTAAACCACGTCCCTAAGTACCACATCCAACCTTTCTTTAAACACCCCCAGGGACGGTGACTCCACCACCTCCCTGGGCAACCTGTTCCAATGCCCGACCCCCCTTTCTGAGAAGAAATTTCTCCTCATCTCCAACCTGAACCTCCCCTGNCCCCCAGTTCCCTCAGCCGCTCCTCATAAGACCTGAGCTCCAGCCCCTTCACCAGTTTCGTTGCCCTTCTCTGGACACACTCCAGGGCCTCGATGTCTTTCTTGTAGTGAGGGGCCAAATGAACTCTCTTTTGAAGGTGAATCCTGCTGAACTTGGGGCTCAGCCCTTCCCCAAACCAGTGCTGACTTTGAAGGTGGGGACAGGCAGAGCTCTGGATTGCTCTCCTTCTCCTCGGGAGCCAGGGATCCCATCAGCAGGAGGAGGAAGAAAAAAGGAACAGAAAAGTTTTGGAGAGGCTCAGGAGAAGTCCCTCCACGTGTTTGCTGGAGGGCTCACCATAGATTGAAGCATCAAGCGACATGGCAATGGCTCCTGTGTTAACTGGGCCCCACAGCAGCTGAGACCAAACCCAGCTGAGCAGCAGCACCAGGCCCATGCCATTCCCTACAGCAGCTCGCTGCTGTAGGGGCTCGTTAAGTAGTTTCTGCAAAGTCCTTTGAAGGGGTGAAGCAGTAAGTAAATGCATGGCAGCCTTATGCAGAGGATGTGGGCTTCAAAGCTTAACGGGCACTACTTAAATATGAACTGAGGGAGTAAACTTGGTTCATAACCTCTTTAAAGTGTAAAAGAGCAGGGAAAGCATCTGAAAACCCCCCCAAACCAGCAGTCCTTCTTGGTAGTGCTGAGCCCGAGGAAGAGTCACTAAAGAAGCCAGCTCCCCA
This sequence comes from Psophia crepitans, assembly GCA_013399095.1. Classification (NCBI taxonomy): domain Eukaryota; kingdom Metazoa; phylum Chordata; class Aves; order Gruiformes; family Psophiidae; genus Psophia; species Psophia crepitans. The sequence goes on from VWZZ01007540.1 coordinate 253,058, forward strand.
GAGGACGGGCAATGGTCTTCCAGTTTCCCTTCCCTGGCTTTCAACCTTAACCTACCAACATAACCCAGAAAAACATTTATCCTTCAATAATTTTCTATTTTAGAATTGATTCGGTAAAAGCAGGAGAATAAAAGTGCTGAGAAATAACAGAAGAAAAGCAGTCCTTCCAGGCACATCAGTGGGTGAGTTCAGGCTGGTAGACAAAGTTGCAGCGGTACCTCTGCGGTAGCACAGCCTCTCTTCTCCTAAAGCCTGGTGACATTTTTACCTGCCGGCGAGCCCTTGCACGGACACGTGGGATCAGGCCGGCTCACGGGGATGGTGGTCATCAGGCACGTCGGGGTGGCCAGCGGAGCAAAACATCGCCCACCGAGAGCACCCACGCGGGCTGCCTGCCTGGGGGGGGGCACGCAGAGGTTCCTGGACCCAGGCTGTCGTCTGCCATTCCTCATGGCACGGGTGTTAACGGGGTGAGAGCTAAAGGCTGCTGCCAATAGATGGGACGTTCTTTCGAATTGTTCCACCCGCGTTCAGAGCCTCATATCTTTCCTGCATGATTTGGGATTCGTAGATACATTTGCTTCCTGTTCTGCTGAATTAATGGATGTATCTGATTCTTTTAAACTCAGGAAATACATTCTTCTACGGTGTTGTTTTTCAGGGCGACTTCTGTTATTTCCTTTCATGTTTACCACACTGATGGAAATCTGGTTTTGGCTTTAGTAGTAGATTCTCACTGGAATGGACGTTGAGCTTTATAGATAACTTTCAATTGTTCCACAGTAATAAAAAGTTTATTAAAAGGACATGGTTCTGCAGAATGGCATACTGTTCTTCTTGCTGTCCAGGAAAGGAATTGGCAACAGATTTCCCCCCCCCCCAATTCTCCTGGCAATTGTTTTTCTTTTATGACAATCTTTACATCTTACCCTTAGTTCTTGTGATTTGCAATAATATTTTTTAAAATGTGTTTTAATTCTGAAATGGCACCTTGAATTGAGGATAAATCAGCATCCCTGTGTGAATAAAACACACCCAAGTGATACGGATGACAGTTACATTTATTTGTACGTTCTACTGCAAATAGAGGGAGGTGCGAGTCTGTTTCTTATGTATTGATTGAATGAGATGAAGGGTAACAAAATGATCACACAAGGATGTTTCTTTGAGAAACGCTTCAAGAGTCTGCAGTGAACATCCCCGGCCAGTACCGGGTGAAACGCAGTTCCAGGAACAGTCACAGGCACTTGCGAAACCTGGGTGATTAAATTCAGCCACTTCAGCTTGGTCCAAAGTCCATGGAAAGACTCAGGATTCTTGTTCTTCCAAACTTTAAGTAGAAGATATTCAGCATAACTGCAGTTGTCCGTACTCCTAGTATTTCCTCCCCAAAACCTTTTCCCTGAAACCCTTTGTCAGGGACTGAGAATGCAGGCTCTGGTCTGTGAATCACACCAGTCCATGCCCATCAAAACATAGACTGGATGTTGGTTATGTTCTCTCCTCTTTGTATATTTGTCAGGGCATCTGGCAAGAAAACCCAGATTATTTTTTCAAATGGTCTGTGTCGTGCCTATTGAGCTGGCTGTGCAGCTGACGGGAACATCTCCGTATCCATCGCACGGCGAGGTGGTGACACCCATGAGGCACGGGCGGTTATCTCTAACTTTCTGCTCTCTGTCCCATGTTCCATGATGGTTTGGGCCCTGTGCAAATGGGGCTCGTGCTGGGGAGCTCTCACGTGCACCACTGCCAGTAAAACTCGGTGTGGGGCTTTTTGTAGCAGTGACATTTGCCTTGCTCGGAGCTGTGCCCATTTGGGCTGTAGGCAGTGACATCCAAAAGCATGTGGCAGGCTGGAAGACCTGGGTGGACACCATGCGGGGACACCGTGCGGGATGTGACAAGAGGCACTTGGGACCTGCCCCCACAGCAGGGTAGTGGGGGAGAGGAAGAAATACCCTCCAAAGGGAAAGGGCACGCGTGTCCTGCTGCATTACAGCCGTGGAAGAGATAAAAGATAAACCAGGCGATGAGTTACGTCCCCTGTGTAAAGTACTGAGGAAGAAGAGGGTGCAGCAGAGGAACTGAGAAATACGCCTCGATCCCTGGAGGTGGGATGGGACAGAGACCCCTGAGCTGCTGGGAACCTACTTTTAAATCATGTTTGAGAGGCAGTTGTGTCACCGCTCTCTTAAACAACCCAGCCGGGTGTGAATGACATCCTGCAGGCGTGATGCTCTTGCAGGGATGCATTGGCCCAGCCTGGGTTTTGGGTGAACTGCAGGAGCCCGTGGTGCTCTCGGCAGCCTCCCTGCCTCCACCAGCTCCTGGCCTCAAGGAGAGTGGAGGGAGGCTGGCCCCGCAGAGCTGGCGGCTGCCGTGCCGGACCTAGCATCCCACGCCGGGCGCAGCGGCTCTCGTACCGTACGGTCAAAGGAAGAACAGAGGTGAGCGAAACAGCTGCCCAAAGGAGATATAATTTTACAGGATGACTAATTTTACAGGATGACATATTATTTTTCTCCACTTTTGGCATTTGTCAGTGTAGGATGGTGGTTAGAGCCGCTGGAGCTGAGCTGCAGGGCTGCTGGGCCTCCGACCAGCAGCAAGCCCCCTGGGATCCCATTCAGCTGCCTGTCCCTCCTGGGCAACGCACCCGAGTACCTGCCCTTCTAACTGCCTTTCTCCAGCGACGTAACTTGGATTTTCAAATGTTCACTCGCTTCCTAATTTGCAAGGATTAATTAATTCACAATGGATGTCTCAGTCATGGTTGTGAATTAGTGAATTGCTAGTGTACTCAGAGCTCTCTCACATGTTGAATTTAATTCCTGTTTCTAAGAGCTTAGAAAAATCATGCTCTCTCTGCTCAGGGATTTCCCTCCAGGGTACTACATGGGGATGGTAACTGCAGTGTACCCACTACTTGCATGATCTGTTTTCCAGTGGTCATTTGTAAAGCAGTAGTAGGGTCTATATTCCAGGAGCTGGTGTCAAATCCCTGTACCAGCACTTGCCTTTAATTCCTCCTCCTCTCCATCAGTACTCTGAGTATTATCTGTTTAAACTTGGGTGTTTTTAGCATAATTACAGGCTAACAATTTGAATTCAGACATACACACCCTTTCCACGCTTTCTTTGAAAACAATTATTCCCGGCTCACAAGTGGGATATATGAACGGCCAACAATTCACCGACCACATGCTGTGGGCCCAGGCAAGCTTGGCAAGCCGTGCCCCAAGGTCCCGTCACCTCATGCAGGCACCGTGTCCCCCTGCCTGCTCTGGGCCCAGAGCTGCTTCATCTTTTATATTTTTATATAAGAGCAAGTATATATTTGGGGGATATAAGCAAGTATATATAAATATATATATAGGAAAAAATATGTGCACTTGCACTTTTATCTTTTTATATGTGTGTGTATATATATATCTTTTTATATATGTAGTTACTTATACTCCCATGTCCTGTCCCATGAGGTCCTGAGCATGGCAAGGCTGGCTGGCGTAGCCCCCAGTGGCACCAGCATGCTCCCAGGGCGGACCTGGAGCCTGCGGTGCTGGTCCAGGGAAGCATCCCCACTGAACCAGTACTGGTGCAGCTGCCCAGACACATCGCCCAGTGCAAAATCCTCTGCTCTCCCATGTTGTCAGACACAGGGACGGATGTAGGCATGGTCAGAAACATTCTTCTGAGCCCAAGCTGTAGCACACAGCTGACTAAGCAGGCTAATTCAAGAGGACATGTTGGCCAAGCATTTCACATGTTCTGTAAGATCTTTCCACTCTGGAGATAGCATCAGGAATCTCTTTTCTTCTGCTGTTCAGAGCTGTTTCCCGCAGCACATCGCAAGCGAGCCCAAGGAGCTACCAGGGTGGAAACCGGAGGAGAATGGGGACCTTGCACTGGGAAGTTACAGGTGAAGACGTGCAAAGGGTCCAGAAGGGAAAACCCATCTCACAGGGGTGAGAATTTGGACTGTGAAATACTGCAGGTTGCTGCCAGGCTGCTCAAAGACACAGATAGTGCAGAGTACGTGGGATATACATCCAAAAATGCAACGCATGCAGCAGCACAATGGCCGTGCCAGCCGAGCACCGCTGGACCGCTGTGTTTTGTCAGACAGCTGGGGATCTATTTGCTATCTGGGTATAAAGACTATTCTTGCTTATGTTGTTGTGGGTTTTTTTTTTTTTTAATTTGGCAAACTTCTAGCTCAGGGGAAAGGAAGGCCCACCAGGCACGGGGGCGGAGAGGAGACCCCGCAGTCCCCAGGGGAGTGCGTAGGTCCAGCAGCCCAGGGAAACCCCACTGCGCTGTTTCAGGTATCGCTACAGAAACTGCTTTTGCTATTCACCCGCCCAGCCACCTCACCATGGCCGGAGTGAGTGCTCCCTCTGTACAGTATGAGCCCGCCTAGCTGTGAGTACAGGCTAGGCGAGAGGAGCTTCAGCCCCTCCGTGCCACCCTGCCCAAGCCGCCCAGCAAGAGCTGCCGTGCCCAGCACAGCGGGGTGGGAGCCTGTGGGGCCACAGGACGCAGCTTTGCCCACTTGGTGCTGCTTGCTTTCTGTACGGCGGACCGGGCAGCCGCGACACGTGAAGTTCAGGGCAGCAACGTGCTGTTGCGGGAAAAAATCATGGCATTGAGAACGCTGACCCAAACCCTGCCCGGTGATGTGACGGGGAAGTGCAGGAAAGGGATGGGGAGACATGTAATTGAAGAGAAGCTGGAGACAGAGGCGGTCAGCTGGAGCCGTAGGGCGCAGCAGAGCACGAGGAGCCTACAGCCGTTTGGGGAAGCCAGGCCAGCGCGTCCCACCCTGCTGCGCGCAGTAACGCACCGCACCGGGGGCAAGGCTTCACCTCATTGTCCCCTACAGCTACCTGAAAGGGAGTTGTGGTGAGCTGGGGGTCGGCCTCTTCTCGCAGATAACTAGTGACAGGACAAGGGGGAATGGCTGCAGGTTGCGCCAGGGGAGGTTCAGGTTGGAGATGAGGAGAAATTTCTTCTGGGAAAGGGTGGTCGGGCATTGGAACGTGTTGCCCAGGGAGGTGGTGGAGTCACCGTCCCTGGGGGTGTTTAAGGAAAGGTTGGATGTGGTACTTAGGGACGTGGTTTAGTGGGTAATAGGTGGTGGGGGGACAGTTGGACTGGATGATCCTTGAGGTCTCTTCCAACCTTAATGACTCTATGATTCTATGACCTCACGGCTTGTCAGAAACTCATCATTTGTTCCATGAAAACACATTGTTCTGCTTTAAAACCATGCTGCGCGTGATTCGTCAGGGAGCGAGTAACACACGAACACCCCGGCCAGGGCCGGCTCGGCGGCCCAGGCCCTGCCAGGCCCCGCTGGGAGCGGGCAGGCGGCCTCTGGGCGCTGACTGAGCGGCAGCCTGCGCGCGCGGCCGGCGGGAGGG
>VWZZ01007540.1:259675-321225 GCA_013399095.1 Psophia crepitans
GAGCGGAGCCGCGGCTGCACCGCACCTCCCGGGGCGGGCAGGGGAGGGGGTGCCCCGGCCAGGCGGGGGCAGGGGGCAGTGCGGGGGGGCGGCCCTCGCCTGAGCCAGCCGGCTGGTCGGGAGAGCCCACAGGTAGAACCTCCGCTTCGTCACGGCCTTTGTTACTGGAATTGCGTGGAAGTGCAGAGCGGGCACTAACTCAGCAGCCCTCTCTACGTCCAGGTCTAAGGCCTCTTCCTACAATTGTTTGTGTTCGCAGGCCTGGTAGGCCTCTGTGCAGATACAGCTGTACCTCAGGGCTCTCAAGATCCCAATATTTTGTAGCGACCCACCCCGCAGAAAGCTGNGACCAGCCTCTGCGTTTCGCTGGTGCGGCAGCGCCTTTTATCCCGAAGTTCCTCAAATGCCGTACCCGGGTAACGAATTAACATGCAAAGCTGCGCAGGGTTTACCTCAGCCCGCAAGAGCGGAGCCGCGGCTGCACCGCACCTCCCGGGGCGGGCCGGGGAGGGGGTGCCCCGGCCAGGCGGGGGCAGGGGGCAGTGCGGGGGGGCGGCCCTCACCTGAGCCAGCCGGCTGGTCGGGAGAGCCCACAGGTAGAACCTCCGCTTCGTCACGGCCTTTGTTACTGGAATTGCGTGGAAGTGCAGAGCGGGCACTAACTCAGCAGCCCTCTCTACGTCCAGGTCTAAGGCCTCTTCCTACAATTGTTTGTGTTCGCAGGCCTGGTAGGCCTCTGTGCAGATACAGCTGTACCTCAGGGCTCTCAAGATCCCAATATTTTGTAGCGACCCACCCCGCAGAAAGCTGATACAGTGTGATCTCTGTGCTCCATAAAAGGAAAACGTTTTCTTATAGGTTTTTTTCCTACCATTCAGTGAAATACTACTAGTATTGAAACTAGAATGTAGTCAGTAATTTTTCTTTTAGAATTTCTTTTTTTTTTTAAAAAAAAACATAAATTTTGTTAAGTGATTATCTCGGTGCACAGGATTTATTTAAAACCTATATGCTGTCTTATGAGAATGGTGTGATTTACTTTGCATGATGAGTCAAAGATTAAATTACATGACCTAGGCTCTTCAGTTTCAGTGAGGCAAGTAACAATGCTTGGAAGAACAGTTTAAAGGTAGATCAGAAAGGGAATTTGTTTAGCATCAAAATATTGTAAAGTTTTATGTGTGTGTGTGGTGTTTGGTTTTGTTGTTTTTGTTTTCTTTAGCTTACCTGTCAGAAACTTTAATTCAAGGCTCTGTGTTTTCCTTTCAGCAGCATAGTTCATCATCAGGAAATGCGTCTTCCTTTTTAACGCAAAGAGCACGCTGTCACAGGAAATTTAACAGCCTGAGCTTGTGCCTTGACGTCTAAACTTGTGAATAATAGATTTTTACTATTTAAGACACTGTGTACCTTTAGTTAATACCTATTACCCAATACCTGTTGATGTGGCACATGCCTTTAAGTGCAGAGAAGAAAAAAAAAGGCCAAGAAATATTCTGTGAATTAGACTAAGCATGGCACGTGTTTTAGCGTCAGAAATAATGATTTCTTTTTTTCATTTGTCCTGTGCCCATTGGCAGCATATTTGTAAGAGTGGCACGATGCCCCCTGGCACTGTTTTGGTAGGATTCTGTCTGTCATGGACTCACTGATGTAAGAATATTGTATTTTACAAGTAGCTTCACGGTCGTCTTGTGATGTGAGAAACTATTCAGTCAGCTAACTGACTGAACGCTTGGCTTAAATTTCCCTGTGTTTAAACTGTAATCTCGATGGTAGTGCGATATACGTGTTGTTGGGGACTTTCCTTCCTTGGATGGAAAAAGTACCTTAGTACCAGGGGAGAATTGTGTCTTCTGGCACTGGGAGTGAGCCGTATAAAGGTCTTGCAATGTAAGTTGGTGTGTATGACCTAACACGCTGCTGAGTATTTCTAAATACTGATAGCAATAATTGCGTTCTCATCTTTATGTTGATGCAGAGTTCTGAAACTTTGATGTGTTCAGCAGGCATTTGGTGCATGGTTGTAGGTGGAGAAGTATAAAACCGTCTCCTTTATTTGTATAAATACATATATCTCTAAACATATGAATTCTAAATAAAAGTGCCAGTTAAATAATGCTTTGTGACAATATGTCTTTGAGAGATAATTATGCTCTTTGGGTATTATCAAGCACAGACAAATGTGTATTCCCAGCGGGGTGTGATAATATTAAGAAAACTCCACCTCTTGGAATTCCTTGATTGCTTTTGTGAAACACTTATTCAGGAGGGAATGGTATCTATTTTGCATTCTGTCGTGGAAGCTAATTCATTAGTCTCCTATTAATTAATGGATGGTAGTTGAATGGGACCTTACCGTTGGGCTGTACATGCTACGCTTTCTAGGTTTCTCATGGCATTGTTGTGAGTATTAGAATTACTGACCAGTGTCTGAACCAATTCTGCATTGAGTTTTTTTAATGAGATGTTTGCAGCCTTAATTTTTGTGCAAAATCTTTCTGAAAGCTTTGATAATTTCTGTAATGTGCTTAGTCTTTAAATACTTGCTAAAATGATTTGTTTCTGTACTGCATGTGGAGTTTTGGAATGGCACTCTGTTGATGCTGGTTTGAAGCAGGGGGCAGGAAGGAGCCTAGATGACCTTTTGAATTCCCTTCTCACCCTGCTTTTCTGTAATTCTGACACTTTATAATATGGTTTAATTACAAGAGCAGCTATTAAAGTATGATTACCTCTGTCTAATTGGAGGCATCTTGCAGCTTTCTATCAAAAATAAAATTTGAATTGTGTGCTCCTTCAAAATTAACAGTGCCACAACAGCCTGTAGCTATTTATGCGAATAATGTGCAAAGCGAAAATATGAGCTGAATTTAGAATATTGTATTTTCTACATTGTACAGTTGAAATCTTGTAAATTTAGCAATTTCTGGTAAGGAAACAGTGGGCTACGTGCATTTCTACCACTTCCTCTTAGCTGCAAGTTGAAGCCAGATATTTATCACATTGGACAAAAACCTTCTTAGTTGTTCAGTGATCCTAAGTCATAGTGTTCACTGTAACTGTATTTTTGTAGCTGTAGATAAACCGCAAGCAAGATGAAAAATTCCTCTTGCCGTTAGTGTTCGAGACTGTGCTGTTCTACCAGGAAAACTTCTAAAATGCTACTTCCCCAGTTTGGTGTTTAGTTTAGGGTGTTTATTAGTCTGGATTGTTTGCAAGTTCAGCGCTCTCTTCTGTCTGGGCTCCCTCTTTCCCCATGTTTTATCTCAATATTGTGCTTCTCGCACCACAAGATGTAGAGGTGTGAGCCAGAAGGAAACTGGATGTCTTCAGTTAGAAGGCGAGATCCTTCCCCACCCCCCAAGTGCAAACGCAAAGGTTAAATTAGAAGATGAAGCTGTCTTGAATTATTTTAACAGACTTGAGCTAGGCTTTTAAATGCATGCTTCAGGAGTACCTAAGGCTTAAACTGGTGTCATGTGTTTGGTCTTTCTTTAGCCTGAGCAGATTTATGTGCTTTTGTTTTTCCACCTCTATGATAAAATGGCACATTCCTTTATCCCTGTTTAAATACTCTATGAAGGACTGAATTCAGGTTTGATCCAAACTGGAAGCAGCCAAAATACTGTCTGTTTACAGGAATAACTGTGGTTGTGCCTCAGCAGCCTTCATGGCCTGTTTTTTTTCAGACAACATTAATTTAGAAGGTAAATTGCTTAGTTTTAAATAAATGACTGCAATTTGGTTTTTAACTTCCTTGTTTGGAGTATTCCAGCTAATACTTCATATAGCCAAAAGACGCTGTAAGAAGTTCCCGACTGTGGACTTCAAATACGCTGAAAGGAAGCAAATTTTAAGCTGTCCACAAGGGCGTAAAATTCTGGAGGAAATTGCTGAATCTTGTAGCCAATCTTTCTGTTTGTTGAAAATCTGCTACTTTTAACACAGTACCTAGCTCCTTTTCTAAAGATCCATTTGCTCTGTAATTTTTCCCTCCCCTTCAAACACTCAGAGAATTCATCACTAAAAAGTTAAATATAGCAAGACAGTTCAAAAATTGAGAAGTTATAATTGTTACACTAATACTACAGTTCTGTACTGTTTTTTTTAAGTTCAGAAACATCTTTGGATGAAGTTATTTAGGAGTCACTACTTGGAGTTATTTTAAGTGTTCAGATATACTGTCAAGTATTTCACAGCAGAATGGCTGCATCAGTGGAAAAGTGCTGTGTGCTGCTTTTGATCTTTACCCTGTTGTGTTTTGGGTTTTTTTTTTTCCCCGATAAAAGAACGTAACTAAAAGTTTAACTGCAAGATTTAAAATATGACACTTAAAAATAGCAGAGATAGAACCTGGCTGTAAATTAAATTGAATTAGTATGTCAGTTTGTCAGGGAGTTGGATATGCGTGATTGCAAGAGATGTACTTATGTTTGGTCATTCCTGTGTGTGAAATGTCTTACCTCCGTTGAAGTTACCTGTGTTAAAACATGCAATGAAAGAATTGAGAAGCATTCTCAGAAACGTGGAATGCGTAATCTTTTTCTGGCTGCTAGAGGTGCCCAGGAGAACAGCTAACATCTGAAGAAAGACCTTTCTGAAAAGCTTTTCTTCTTTTATTTACTTTTAATTTTTTTTATGTATATTACTTTTTTCAAGTATTTATTCAGAGCTCTGCCAGCTTCCCAGCTCTTCCGCTGAGGAGGTTGCTTTAAAAAAAATCTGTAGGCATTGCATTATCAGTGGCATCTTCCATGGTGTGGTAGATGCTTGTGCTGATAGCACACATTCAGAGCATCCTGCTTCAATGGAGCCTCTGATCTCTTCCTCTGGGTAAGCAGTTTCAAGAGTTTTTGCTACAGTTGTAGAAATGAGGCTAAAGTTACTTGTGTCATTGTGTTTTGCTTTGACTGTTACATGCGAAGTATGCCCTGTACTGCTTTGGCAGATGATACTGCTGTAAAAAGATTTTATTATTTTTTTTTTCTTGATGTATTGTAGTGGTTTATAAAATTAACTAGTCTGCAACATTTTGACTTAATTGAATATTGTGTATGGACAAAAAGCAAAAAAAGAAAGTTCATTCACAGAGAAGTAAGGCTTTAGAAAAGAAAATGTAGGGGATTTTATTCTACCTAAATGAGACCTTAGTGATACACTCTGTGCATGTCTGTAGCACAGGTGAACACTGAGAAGTCTCTCCCACACAGTTTATAAATGCATCGTTCTTCTAACCTGTAACACCTGCTATTCAAGTCCTAAGTTTCTTCTGACTGTAGATTGGTAGTGATGGAGAAACTTTATGGTGGAATTTAAAGAGGTACTTTGTAGGAGAGAGAGTTAGAGGCACAGTTCTCGATAAGCACTTTGTATATACTCAGTACTGTATTAGAAAAACGTTCAGAAAGCGAAGTTAATCTCTCGGAAGTTAACAAATATTCAGAACCTTGCTTTGCTTATACTGATTTGGTACAAGAAGTTTGATTACGTGATTGTTTCCAGGTCTTTTCAGCAGGATCTTTTGTTCTGTCAGCGCACAAGAGAACACTCAGTGAAGGGACATCCTTTGCATGTACTTGTTTAGTCACAACGTAGTGTTTGGTCTTTTGCTTTATTGCTTAAAACTCAGTTCTCTGAAGACAGGAGGATTGAGGTCTTTGTGGGTTTTTCATTGGTTCACAGACATTAGTGAAAGTACGTTTCACAGGGTTCTTCAGCAGCATGGTAAGTTTCCCCTCTTTTTTCAGGTGACTTTGCTTAAGCACAGAGACTTTTCTCCTGTGTTTGAGTGTGTGATACTGTGTGTGTGTTGTCTGGGTAGAGCACTTGAGAGCTTACACTTCCAAAGTGCATTTTCCAGTGGCATCCATGTGTGATGTGAGATTCAGTTGCCTAAACAGAGATATCTAGTATTATTTTAGATGCTCCAAGGTGTCTGCCCAAGACAGGTAGGAGGTTTGTGATTTCCTGAAGGGGCAGTTGGAGACCAGCTGTGCTGTTCTATTTCATTTGCAGTGGCATTTGTCATTCAGGCGCCCAAAATGCTGCTGTGGTATTAAACTGTTAGTCTCAGAATCTCATTTTGGGCTCCCAGAAGATGATGGGTACTTAAGTAGTGACCATATGTTAGGCACTTGGGTTATGGGTGCGTAATGAAGGAGGGTTCAGGGTAGAATTCCACTCTCTGGGGCAGTACTTGAGAGTCTTGACTGAGGGACCTGGTTTTGCTGTCCTCTACCTTGTTGCATGCTTTCCAACTTCAAATACGGAAAAGTTCCCGTGGAAAGTTTGTCTTTTTTTGTAGTTTGGTATAGCTTGTCAGTGGAATGAATGAAAGCTTCTCTTAAAAAAAGCCCAACAAGGTACAACTGAGGAAAACTACTCAAAATAATTAGAAAACCTTAAATCTTCGGTGTTGAACTTGACAGCCTTGATACTTGAACATGAGAAATTCAGCTTGTCTTAAGATACAGTCTGAAAGCAAGCACCAGCTCCAGTGACCAGGTGAAGTGGTCTTTTTCCATGAGTTTCACAGATAATGATAGACAATGAAGGAAACTTCTTGAAAATGTTCTAAGTTTTCTAAACAAGTGCTGGTCTGGACGTGATTATTTTGATTCGTAATCTCTAAGAAAAGCAATGTATTGACTCATCAGTATTGACTAACATAGTTCCGTTTTACATGTATAATTGACATTGAGTAATACTTAAACTCTGCTAACTCTGTAATAGGGTGGAGCTGGAGTAAACAGTTTTTCTGCATCTATTCACAGAGCATTTTGGGCAGAGTCCTGGCATAGCTGTACAGTCTGACTGGCGTTACTCTGACACCACGTGTTATGGTGAGGGTTAGTGTCCCTGGATCCAAGAGACCTTCTTTATTTCAGGGTTATGGAATATTTCCCAAAAAAAGTCACAAATACTTCAGGGTGTTTATGTGTGATGACAAGCTTCTAAATGTATTGACGTTCTAAATTCTGTGAAAGATTTGTATGTCAGTTTTCTTCATTCCTTCAACTCGGGAAAAAAAACAAACAGCCCCCAACCCTCACCTTTCTAACCGGTGATTATAGTTCCTACCTACCTGCATATATATACTTTTAGCTATCTTAAAAATGAGATCTGGTTAGTGAATTTTCATTCTTGTTTGGGAACTTATATGTATATATGCGGGTGTGTGTGTATATATAAATAAACATTTTAACAGCCATCGAAGCATAGATTTATAGTGTATACATCCGACAAAAGATGGATTACATTTTTTCCTTTGAGACTAACCATGCAAGGCTTTTTGCTTCCCTTAGGAATTGCACTGGATAAAGTCTCAGCATTGCTACAGTCAAGTTGTTGGGAGTGGAATCTGAAGTGTAGTTCTGCTCTCCCTCTGGCATTGGCAGTCGCCTCTCATGTATTACGCAGGTTGAGGACTTAACAGAATCAAATCTAGGAAGAAATGTCAAATCTGTGCTTCAGAATTAGCTGTTCTTGAGCTCTTTAGCAAACAAGGAGAAGGATTGTTGGGCAGCAATACAGAATCTTTCCTCTTTAAATGGGTTATTTTTAACTTTCAGAATTACTTACAAGCCTTGAAAAGTCTTAGTAAGTACAGCAGAAGTTTCTACAACTTTTCATTTCTGTTTATTGCAGTACTCTAACTTTCAGTGTTGTGGATTCATGCCTCTGAGATTTATACCAAAACTGAGAAAATCTGGTCTTTCATCAAGTCCCTAAATTAGATAACCAAACTAAACTATAATTTTAAAATGATTGTGAATGGGAAAATTAAAAATCTGTATTTTAGGAGCTAAAAGGGAGAAGTGGGTGGTTTGAAAAGCAATGAAATGTAGTCTTTCATATTGTTTATTTAAATCTTGTTTGACTTAGTTGTGAAAAAAATTATTTTAATGAGTTCTGTGAAGTTGCCTGATTTATTTGTGTGTCTAATGACTGGTTTGTCATAATCCAAAATTGTCACTGCATACATTTTATTTTTGTTATTTTCAGAAATTTTAATGATACTATTGCAAATTATCTTACAGAAGTTATAACCAATAGTACATTTTGACTGCGATCAAACTGTAGGTTATAGTCTCAAACCCAAGTCTTGAAAGTATAACCTTGCCCGCTCCTTAAGTTCAGCATTTTCGTTTTCCTAATGTATTGATTACATTTGTTGAAAATAGAACTACAGTATAGAAAATGTTTTGGAGAATTATGATTTCTTTTGGCTTGCCATCATAATTAGAGTAAGTCTTTTAGCACAGGAAAGATGTTTTTCGTTTTGAAACAATTAAAGCTTTTGAATAACTTCAGAGTTTACTAAAGCTGCGAATTTTGATAGCTGCAAATTTTTATTTCGAGAGTATTTTATTGTTTGATTTAAGGGCTTTTGTTTGATTGAAGCCTCTTGGTGATGTAGAAAGCAAAGGCATTATACTCCTGTAAACTCCTATCAAAGTAATTTTATAATCCCTTATTTAAATAAAATCATTATTAAGCTAGTGCACCTATTAACAATTTTAAAGGTTGTTTTTGTTTTTTTTTCCCCACATAGCCTTAAAGAAGAGAAGGGATTGACAAGATACCGGTGTAGCTGAAATAATAGTAATCATTGTGTGGTCATTCTTTGGGTAAACTTCTAGAGATAACTTTGTCCAGTAGTGTTCAAGTTTGTCTTGGTGGTGTTACACAGTAATTGCATTAGAGGAAAGTCGGGAGTTCTTATTTTAGTGTTGCAAAACAATTTGGTAGTTCCTTTTTCCAATCTAGCTCTTCTTAGCAGATCAAATAAGGGAACTCTGTCCCTCAGAGGTGCTTCAGTTTTTCCACTGTGTTAGTTGGCCTAATATTAGTTGCTGCTTGTTACAAACTTCATTTTTTAACTCACTGTCTCTAGACTGGTAGCGTGCAAATGCTTTTAGTTTGTGGACCTGTAGGTGTGTTGCAGGAGAAATATGGACTCCTATATAGTAATATCAACAGTACTGGTTTTAGCTGTGTTTTTTGAACCCTCTGGACTGTTCTGTCTCAGAGAATCTGAGAATCTACAGCAGCTATTGCTAGCTGCTTTCAAGTAAAATCAGTTGGGAAGTCTTCCTTTTGAAAAGGTACCTTTCTGCTGTGGTATTCCCCCTGCTCATGCTTTTTTAAATGCAAAAATGCTTTTTGAAACTTCTAGGCAGCTTGTCTTAGTTCTAGAAAACAGGAACTGTAAGGTATTTTCCTCTCAGTTTTGACTAGAATAAAGGTAAATGTTAAACTTTTTATAAGGACCTTGTACCCACCTGTCTCAAGGTGGTTGTTTGCTTGTATTTGTGACTCTGATGGAAGCAGAGAGGTTCACTAGCCGTGGTGGGGCCTATCTGGACAGATAACTCAGATGTTCCCAAAAGGGAAAGCTGGATGAAATGTAGTTTGTATGTACGTATGATGGATCACCACAGGCATCTGACATGTTGTTTCTGTTCTATTTCTGTTTAATGTACAAGTAACTTTCAGTAACTGGAACTCTCGGGTGGTGTCAGGAGTGAGAGAACCTTCATGTGTTCTTTTCAAGAGTATCTGGCTTTTCACCATGTGTATGCTGACGTATCCTGCTGTATCTTAGATCTTTGGACTGACATCTTGTGAGTCATCGGAAAGACTCTCAGATTGGCACGGCAAGAGCTTGGACACATTTTTGGGGGCAGTCAAGATCATTCCCTCTCCTTGATTCCTGTGCTTCAGAGAATTTTATAGTGTGAACTGGAGTTTAGGGTTAGGTTGAAACTTCTCTCCCTCTGCCTCAAAATACTTGCTACAAAAGGAAGATACAGTGGCATGCTCTTGCATCATCTCTCCTGAAGATTTGTGCCATGTTCTTCTAACCCTGGTATGCATCATGTCTACCTTTAAATACATCTTTCTGTGTTCTGTGATCTGCCTTGCCCCAGAGGAACGCACCTATCTTGGCAGTCGAGGTGTGATGTGGTTTATGTATCAGAAATTGAATCCATTAGTGAGTTTGAAGATTTAGACCAAATGTGAGTTGGCAAGAGGAAAAGAGGTGGTTTGAGGGAACTGTGTAAAGGACACTTTTTTTACAGCCTCTTTAGGTATATTGTGATGTTGAAATTGTTTATATGCAATTTCTGTATCACTGTGGCTGGTTCTTTTCTTGGGCGAATGGACTACATTATCCTTTAAGGTTTTGTTCTGTTTTCTTATTTGTGTTTTTTTTTCTGTCACAGCACACAGTTTGATCATCAATTCAGAAATGAGTTCTAGGTTCATTGAAAAGGGACGTAATATTATTAATGCATTTTGTCTTTCCTAAACCCATGACAGTTTTGTTCAAGCTTGTTTCTTATAAACACATAAAGGTCTTGGTAGCAATGAGATGTACATCTGAATATCACGCGTGTGTTCTAGCCTATAATGTGTATTGATTATTTTTTTTCCTGATTCGAGTGGTGCTCGTGAAACTAAATCTTGAGTATTTAAGGAAAAAAAAAAAGGAGAAGTTTCCCCTGGCTAGTCTTTGATTTTGCTGATGTCTGCACTGTTTTTCTGTCTGCCACGTTGTCCTTGGTACAATGTAGCCAGGAGGAAGCAGGGATTTTCATCTGAGGATAAGCTGGGTGAAAGTTCCATGCTAAAAGATACCTCCACACAGCTAGCTTGGGGCGATTGATTTATGGTGATACCGATGTTCGTTGGCAGTGTGAAGGAAAGAGCACTCTTATAAAGGTACTTGGACCGGGAAAACCCTAGCACAGTTGTGGTTACTGTGGTCAGAGGTTGTGTTTTTTACCAATACAAGCTGTATCTGCACTAGTAGGATTTACGAACAGAGCTGTGTCAGTAAACCCTTTGTGTTGTCATCAAAACTGTGTTTTAAGTGCCAGGGACCATAGCAAAGAAATAGTTTGGCAGAAAGCAAATTTGTCAAATGGATAATGACCTTATGGATCAGCTCAGATATTGCCTGTACCTCAGCTCCTAGTACTAGGTAAGAGATAATTTAAGGAAAAACTGAATTGAACAGCTTTTTTCCTTTGCTGAATGAGGATGCAATGAACTAGAACAAAAGGATTCACAGGAATGGCGGGGTCATGATTCTGAGTTGTTTTTTGATTGCCCTCTCCTGCTTTCTGTGTGACTCAGTGCATAACTCGCATAGGTTATTTGTCAGGAACTCCCTTTCACAGAGGAGATAGGTAATCGCTGATAATGTGTCAAGTTCTCTTGGTTTCATGTAGCAACAATCGGGTTGTATTGTGAGAGTTCACCTCAGAATAATTTACATCTTAAATTTTTGTGTCACACCAATGAGATCTCTCAATAGAGGGGAGAAATGGCAGAATTGAGGAGTCATCTGTGGTCTCAGGAGTTTGACCAATTGGCACGACATCTTTTTGCAGCACAGCTTGCTGTACCTTGTTGGTTTTGGATTTCTGCCCTAGTTATGTCAAGCTGATGCACGAAAGTAAACCCAGAGACATGAAGTTATACTTGATTTCATGTCATCTCAGATACTTTCTAAAGGGCTGTTGGGGCTGGTGTGGGTTGTACAGTAGTCTAACATAAATAGTCTTTAATTGTGACCTCCTAAATTGATTTTTTTTTTTTTTGGAACGTAAGCCTTAGCAAGTATAGTATGTCAAAACACAGAACGTGGTGTAGTTTGCTATATTCTGCCTATGGCAGTGTCCAGCAGTGATGAGTTAGGGAAGATGGATGTGCCTTGAGAGATCTTCCCAGTTCCTAAGTCAATATTTTTGCATGTTCCTGAGCTATGTCTGGATCATTGTTCAACAGCCCATTAACTTCATGCTTTAATGTTGTCGTTCCTTAAGTGATCTTGTTCCTTTGTAAGTTATGTTTGTTAAAGATCTGTTGTTCTTCAGATAAATTAGATGAAGAGCTATGACATGTTGAACTTAGATAAACTTAGGTTGAACATTAGAAGTTTCTGGCAGGTCATGGAATTCAGTCTCCAAAGGAATTAAAGGAACCATGGGGAAAAAATGTTGATGTTTTTAACGTTGTTTTTTAAAGTAATACTAAACCACAGTTCTTACTGAAACTGTATTTGGATAAATCCTTAATAATTTTAATTTTTTTTCTCCCCTAGCTTTGTTACTTGTGCTTCTAGATAATGGATTTACAGAGTGCAGTTTTTTTGTTTATTGAGGGAATATTCTCTAAAGAAAATTGCACCTTAGAGCACTGCACCTGGAGCAATCCCAGGACCATTCTTGCAGTTTAATTGTTCTCAACCTCTCTTCAAAACAAAACACCCAAAAGGCACACATGCATTTCTCTTACTATTGTGTGCTAGTACTTATGATTCTCATCCTCCTTCCTTACGTAATTAATTAATGTTTGAGATAATCTATTTTTCCTGTGTCCATTGCACCGGCTTTCTGGTTATAAACTAAATGCCGATGTGGTGGTAGTGGGGTTTCCTGTGCTTTGCCTGTGTGGTTTCTGATATTCATACAGCCATTTCTGGTTAGGACCTGTTGAACTGTAGACCATATTGCACTATGTGAAATGAAGTTGGTGATTAAACTGCAATGTACTTTCTGCCTCTCCTTTTGCTGTTGCTTCACTCTCAAGATTAACCCTTAGGTGGATATCAGCAATCTGATGGAAAGAGAAAACCTGTGGAAGGGAACAGGAGTAATATATACTAAGGAATAGAAATCATTACAAAGGAGACTCTCTTGCTTTGCATTTTTGCTTCCAAGGATGGGTAGAGTGGCACGCACATAATTGCAGTGTTTTTTGTCATGTAACAACTATTCTGGGTTTTATGGTGGTGCGGTAAAGGCACCTGAGCCAACAGGGGATTGACTGTAGTGCCAGGTTATGCATAAATTATTTGAGCTTCAATCTGTCTGGAAGAGGGCATTTCCATTGACAACTTTCCTTAAAGCTTGAAGTAAGTTCTTTTTTTTTGTGTGTGTGTGCAGTATGTTAGAGATAGTAGTTACTTCGTAGGGAAACTTGTGATTATTTTTTTTTTTATATTATTCAAGGAATGGGTGAGGTATTTACATACTTGTCTGTATACCATATTGCAATATAGCAGTAAAATTTGTGGGGAAATGAATGGGTGGGGTAATGCTAAACCGTACACCCGGGAAAGGAGTAGAGTCATAAGATTTCCTTGAATGTGGAGATCTCGGATACTAAGCATTAGTATTAACAAGCTTTCCTGCTTAATCCTGGATCTCTGAAGTGTTGTAAAGGCAGCAGCCTTATTTAAAACCAATTTCTGCTGAAGTTTCTGCAAGAACTCTGTAGCTGCGTGTCAAACTGCAATGAATAAGAGAACGTACAAGTCACAAAGTGTGACATAGCTTTAGGAGGCTGCAGTGGGCTAGTAGAGTTTAATGGCAGCACAGTGCAGGTGTCTGCTGGAGAAGGAGGCTCTTGAAGAGGAAGAAGGATCCCTAAAGTAATTGAATGGCAAGAGAGAAGCCTGCTTAATGAAAGGAGTCAGCTGGCACTTGGTGCTAAAGGAACAAGCAGGGCTGTGAACTGCTGGGAACTTAATTGCTTTGAAATTTTCATAATATGGAAAGCTATGTCATATTATGTATTTCATTTTTATGTAGAAATATATTTTGCAATTTTCCTTTTTTTCTGAACCCATTGAATTGATCTTTTTTGTTCAATTAATTGTTCATCTGTGTTACAGCAAAGATTTTTTTTTTTTCATTATTTCATTTTTCTCTGAATTATAAGTTACCATTCTTAAGGTAGGGGACTTTTTTTCCATTTTAATCTTTAAGTGGGTCACACCACAAATAATTCTCTGATGGAGAGTTGTGAAACTGCTGTTGAATCAGATTAAAGCTTTTGTCTACTGCATCTTAATAGAACAAGTTAATGGTGAGTTTTAAGGAAAGTGTTAGTGCACATGCCAGGTATGAGATGAGCGTGCCTGTCTTGCAAGAAAACTTATACATATAAGTTATGTTCATCACAAAATATCACAACAGATCCAAACAGATCATTGATTGCTTTAGCCATCTAGTATGTAAAAAATTTTATTTATGAGACAGGTGATGCAGTTCTTCTATTCATGTTTTAAAGTTATGTTGCCAGAAATGCTGCAAAGATGTGCAGAAGTATTTAGACGATAGCAAAAACACGTTAGAGCTGGAGTATACTCTTAAATTTTGCCAGCTGGTAATGCCAGTAATTACCATTTACAACCATAGCCATTCTGTTAATGGCATGCTTATGCAGGTAAAGCCACGGTTATATTAAACAGTTCATGCTGAGACCCTGAAATAGATTGAGGTGTGGCTTCTGCTCTTTATCAGTCTCATTTCCTCCATGATAGGAAGAATTTGCGTGGAGGATGTGTTAATAAACTATGCTGTTTAGGCAGGTATTTTGGATGAGGGGCTGTCATGTTTCAGTTTGTTTAGCATATCAAAAAGAAAATTGAAAAGTGATTTTTGTTACAATGCTGAGGCTGTGGAGAATTGTTTAATCTAGTGGGAAACCACATACCCAGAACGAGGGTACTGAAAGATGTAGTAGACAAGAGCATGTGAAAAATGTAGAAGAATGTTCTAATGAGGAATGTGAGTACTCAATTTAAATAATGTACCGAAGGAAATGATGGATGCTGCCTTCGGTCAGCCACACTTCTGCAATTAGAAGTGGTGAGACCTGTCAGGAAGACGTGCTGTGGCCAGGAGTTCGCAGGGTTGAGCTGGCAGTGGTATTTGGGATGCTGCAGAGTTTCAGAGTGGCACCTTGCTGCTGCCCTGC
Organism: Psophia crepitans; assembly: GCA_013399095.1. Taxonomy (NCBI): domain Eukaryota; kingdom Metazoa; phylum Chordata; class Aves; order Gruiformes; family Psophiidae; genus Psophia; species Psophia crepitans. Next base: position 274,457 of record VWZZ01007540.1, read on the forward strand.
CGTGCCAGCTGCCGCTCGTGCCCTGGTGCAGCGCAGGGCAGCTGCTGCTCTTCTCGCAAACGGTACTCACAGAAAGAACAGTTTGGCGAAATACTCTGGTAACCAGTAAAATTCTATAATCTTGTACAAGAGGGCTGCATAGCTAATACGGTGTCTGCTTCTGGCTTTGAAGTACGTGTGTATTCTTTTCCCAAGGAGCATGGTAGCTTGCATAAAAAGTGGTTCTTGGATCAAAGGAATGGCTGTCAGTCCTCCTTCTGGATGCTGGGCATGTCTGAGAGTGAGGCAGTGCTTTAAAAAATGCATAATTTCTTGATCTGTTTTTGTGTTTTATCATTCCAACCAGACTTCAGAGCGGTGAATTCTAGCTGAACTAACGGCTGCTTGTAACAATAAGACCTGCTGAAAACTGACTTACGTTATTGTTTTCAATACTGGCTTAATGATCCTTGTTAATCCAAGAGGCATACAACAAAAGAACAGGTTTTGAGGGGAAATGAATTCTATCAGGACAAACAAGCACTTGCTGCCTTGTGTTTAATACAAACATGCCTCTCCTTAGCAAGATGCAGCATGTTTTGTCAGTGAAAGACTGATAAATTGTAAATTAACAATCCGTATACAGAGTAGACCGAACTGTTTATTGTGAATCTAGATATTTTGCCTTTGTAGACTTATTAACTTATTTAACTGTATGTGCTTCAGTCAATCTCCTGTGTGTCATTAACGCTGTTTAATGTAATCGACAGACGATACGGTTCCAGGATAGAGGTTGGCAGCCTCCCTCTACCTGGAGGAGGAGGTGTGTCCTTCCATGTTGCCTGCCCCAGTCCTCTCTCCTCCTCCCCCCTTTCCTGGGCTGGTGCTGGCTCACAGCTGAGCGTGCCTTCTCCTGTGGGTTGTCTTATGAACCTCTCAGAAATCTTTGTTGGTTTGTTTTATTTTTTCCCCTCACTTTTGCTGGGTTTGTCCTTTGCCATTTTGGTGAGTTCAGTTGGCACGCTTGGCATGCAGACAAGTATCAGACCACTCAAAGTCACTGATGGAGTTCAACTGAACTGTTGATTCAGCTCCAGCCTTACTGTGAAGTGCCCCTACAGTGAGATCATGAGGGAGCTGATTCACAGCTACTTGCTAGTCAGAGCGATGCTCTTTCTGCATTCCCTATGGTACTTGCTGCTTATTTTCCTTCTACGTGTTAGTTTTCTGATGGCTTTGTGAGTTGAGTCAGCTCATGGATGGGTCTGTTGGCCCTGGTGTAAAAGTAGGGGAAGGAGCGCAGTGCTGGGAGCAGAGCGGGAATGGGACCTCGTTGTCGGCCAGCTATTGGGATGGCTCATTTGTTGTGGTGAACCTTACCGTTTATTATTTGGCCTTATTAAAATTATGTTGATTTTGTTTGATCTTTAGCAGTTTTCTCCTTATGTGTACATTAACTGGATGTTACATCTGGTTTTTCACTAGACTTGGATTTTTATAACGTGTGCAGTTGTAGTCAGGAAGTGGCTGAAAGGCTTTTTCTTCCTCTTTTCCTCCGTAGGAGCTTGCTAGAAACAGTCACCTTAAACTCTTGGTGTGTAAACAAGGCAACAAGGTCTAACTGATTTTGTGTTATTTGGGTAGTGTGTTGCACGGGGCAAAGGCGGATGTTGGCTCTCAGCTGGAATAGTGTGAATACTTGAATTTGATACTTTGTTTATGGCTTTTATGCAGAGAAAAAAGTTACAACTTTTTTAATGTTGTGGTATGTCGCAAGCAGAAAGGCGGAGTTTGCTTTTGTGTCTTGGCTTATACAGCTCCTGTTCCTTTACTGTCTTTATGACTTTGAAAGCCTGCGTCAGGGAGATTTAAGTGCTGGTAGTTCGTTTGTCCGTGCAGTAACTCTTTGCGCATGTCACTGCGGGCATGAGCGTTAATGTACTATTTCTTATACCTGTATTTTTCTTGAAAATAGTCATGTAGGCATCTTACAATACGCTTTGTTTAAAAAAAACCCAACACACTACCTACCACACAAAAATGTTTCTACTGTTAACTGATCAGGTTTTAAACTGTAGCACACGTCTCTCTCTCATAGGTAGTACACCTTCTGCCCCTTCAAGTAAGAAAAAGTTAACAATTACGAGAGAGGGCGTGCTGCAGGCTAGTGAATATATTCTTTAGAGAATTTCTTAAGAGGGATTTGTTTAGCATGCTTCTGCATTTGTTCTTGCAGCTTTTTTTTTTTTCCCCTGCAAGAGGGCTGTCCTCGCAGAGGAGTGCTTTTAAGTGTTGTCTGCTTAGTTAAAAAAAACAACCCTGATCTTATATATGTAACACATGAGTTTTAAATTGGACATTAATTGATTTTGTGGTCAATGCAGTGAATAGAAAATGTAAAGTCTTATCCATAAAGCAAACTGCGCACGGATGTATTCTGCATTGATAGAGCTGGAAATGATATACTATGTGAAACAGTGGGACTACTATCTCTCGTTATCACAAAAGCCCAAATGTCCCAGTGTGCCTGAGTGTGTGTCAGTGGCTCTGTGTCAGTTGAGCTTCAATCTCTGGGTATTTGGCTGCATGCCATATTGTTGTTCGATGGTCCTTTGGATTTATAACGTCCTTTAAGATTTCTAAATGTGACCATGACACCAATGCTTTGAGGACCTTAAATTTTGTTGCTTTTGGCATGCTTGAGTATTGGTGAAATAAAACGCATGCCTAAGAAAGCCCGAGTTTTATGTAACATTGTTCATGGTCTCTTTTAAGACATGGGTAAAAGCAGCAAGGTTTCTGGGAAGGTAAGATAAAGCAAAGCAGCCCAGCAGAGCACAGAGCTGTCCATGTACTTGATGCAGTTTAACTTGTTCAAGAGTCCTGTGATCCCTTTCTTAAGCCACAATCAGAATTTTATCATGAATTTGCAAGGCAATCAGGTGCTAGTAATGTGAAACAGTTATCATTTGACATGATGTAAGGTCTGTTCTTATTTACAGAAAATGTCATTTGATGTTGTTTCCTTTTTTTCTTCACTTTGCAGATGTGGGTGGTTACAGCTCTTTCCGATCTCACACAGATGTTGTCATTGTCTATTGTGCACAGAGTGCTGCTGGGGGTAGTTTTGCTGGGCTGAAAAGGGAACAGCCTGTCTATGTTCTCCTTGCTGCATGAAGTACAGCTCTGAGAGACAAAGGACTGCTCCTGCTTGCTTTTTTTTTTTTGGCAGGATGTGGCGCAGGTTCTTCAGTAATAGTTTTGCTTCAGGGCTGGTGAGGTCTTCAGTGTTGAGGCCCCAGATGATGTTCCTGGCAGTGCCACTGAATTCCTTCCAGTAATAAAATTGAAATAGCAGAAACAATGCATTTATTCCATTTTATATAGTAAACAAAATACCTTGAAGCATAATGTCACCTACAGTAATCAAGGATGTGGACTTCCTTCTTACTGGTGCTGGCAGTCTTTCCTGATTTTTCTAAATTACTTATGAGAAATTAATACAGGAACTTACCTGGACTGGGGAAAAAATGTTTAGTTTAAATATCATGCTAGTGATCTGTTACTGATTATTTTCTATTGGATATGCTACTACATACAATAAAACTTGTGTATGACTTGTGTATGCATGTAGGAGTATCTGATTCATGCAGAACCTGGAAGGTTTCATGAATAAGTCAGTGGTAGGCTATTTTTAATTCAAAGAAGAAACTAAACACGGTCTGGAGTGAAAACAATTTTTGCAAACCGAGACATTGGGCACACCATGATGATAGTTATTTGTCATTATTCTATATTTCTGTATGGGATGTATGTTAACATAGCTGTGATCCAGAAAATGAACACATAATCCAAGGAATTAAGACCAGCAACTTCTGAGCCAATCCTGCTCTGTTACATGGGCATAGCCATCTTCCAGAATGAATATGCTGAGCAGTTGTTAAATGCTGTTATTTTTCTAGAAAAAAAATCCTGTGCAAAGATTTCATTAAACAGCCACTACATTGTCATTAAATAACAATGAATAGTAATGCTTTTCTTAAGGTGGGTTTCTCTTCCACTGCATGTGACAAAGTGGAGGAGTAGAATTCCCTTGTCTAAGGAATGAGCTATGGGTACTTTTTTATCTCTTAAGACACCAGTCCTGCTTTTGTAATTTCAGTCTTACAACCTCTTCTTTGTGCAGATTATGAATGAGAGATTCCTATAATGTGACAATTACTATACTACTAAATAAACGCAACAGAAAGTCCATGTAATCTGTTAAAGAATGGAAATGGCTGGTGGAGGGTCTTGTTTCAGCCTTCATGCTGATACTTTTATCTGAAAGTAATCTGATGAAAACCAACCCACCTTATGCTTTTTATCAGCTGTGTTAGGTCACCTGCAGGCATGAGAGAGTGAAGATATGATCTCTGTAGCTGGTTACCTGAAATACTTATTTATGAAAATCTTCTTGGCTAAAGATCCGAGTGCTTGTATTTTTAATCCTTGATCAAAACATGATTGAATAAGATCAGGATTAACATTTTGGAGTTTGTGGTGAATGAGCTGGTATTTTAATCAAGGCTCAAAGTGCATGGTATTAGATACAAAACTTTAACATGTCCTGGTTATAGTTGACTTGTTACTAACTTCATGGACATTGAATGCAGATAGAAATCACTAACTTTTGGGGTAATAGCCCTTCTTTGTAATGGCAGTGTAATCTCTGCTATGTCTGTTTGAGCTGTCTTTTGTGTCTAGCAGAAGTAGCATTGTCAGCATTTTTAATGCAGGATTTCCTGTTCCTTTCTGTCTAGAGTTCTAGAAGTGTGCTTTATGGAACTCGCTTGTAAGAACTATTTACTACTGTTTAAATGGGGGTGTATGTGTTTAGTAACAAAAGCTTTTGTATACTCGTTTATACTAGTAAACCTTTTCTATTTTGTACACAGAAGTACATATATATTTGTGTAAAAGCAAACATATGTAAATATACAGAGAAATGAACCTGCTTGGATTCAAGAGCCAAATATTTTTAGGGAATGAAATTTGCTCTTGCAAGAGGAATTTATCTTTTTGAAAAAGATACATATCAGGTGTTTGGTTTTAATGTTTTCAGGTGCTCTATTTATGTCCCTGTTGGTGACAAATTCTGTTTCCCATGAGTTGGGGTGAGACTGTATTTCAGTACGAAGCTTCAGTAATATTGATATGTAAAAACCAGGGCACACCAAGTGTTCTGACATACAAGTAAGCTGCTGTCTATAGCCCCATCTGCATCATTCTTGTAGCTCCTGCACTAAGGCACAGGCTTTGCGGTCTACTTTGCATTGGTTTAAGGAATGAATGTGGGTAAAAGTATGAACCTGGACGTCATTACAGAGTCACTGAGACAGGGTGACTTGTGTGTCAAAGACCTAGTATAAGGAGGCATTTTGCTTGACGACATTAATTGGAGTAATTTATCCTTGTTAGTCTTGCCCATATGTGGCATTTGTACAGTGTCTGGCTTTGGAAATAATTAATGTACTCTTTAATTTGTTCCTGTAGCATATCATAATGATCTTATTGTGAGTTCATAGATTCTGTATCTTGTGCTGTAAAAGAATTAGAAATGCAAGTGTTGAAGTTTGTCATGGCAACCTCTAGTTCAGCTGTCAAGGATGGTTTTTCCGCATATGATTACCTTTTCCACTCTCCCTTATCTTCATGTGTGTTGTTACACTGACCGCATGTTTATATCTTTGACGTGCTTTTTTTTTCTCGTCCTTTTCCAGGTGAAGCAGGAGCTGTAGAAGGAGGACCGTGTGGCTCGCAAACATGCCATTCCCTTTTGGCAAGTCCCACAAGTCTCCTGCAGACATAGTGAAGAACCTGAAGGAAAGTATGGCAGTTCTAGAAAAGCAAGATATCTCTGACAAAAAGGCAGAAAAGGTACAGTTGGATCTTTCCAATTGCTAAACAGTAATTGAAAGAGGAAAAAGAAAAAAATAAATTTACAGCTGTTGAAAATCAATTAGGAATTATTTTGGGGTTTTATGCTCTGATAGAGGGTAAGTTATTATGTAGCTTTGAACAGGTGTGTTTCGTGTTGGTTGGCTCTGCTTTTTTATGCCTCTGGTAGCTGATATGATACTAAAAATGATCTGGTTTGGAACTGTAGGACATGGCATTCTTTAATAAGCGCCTCGCAGCCACGCAGTATTCTAGTGCTTGTGTCCACCGTAGTGACTTTACTACAGCACAGTAGTTCTGTCTACGCAAATGTTCACAGTGTCTCTGTTACTGAAACCGAGGAACTTGTGTCTCCATGCCTGTCAGTAGAGGGTATGCTTTTACTTTTCCTTGCCTTTTCTTCGGCCTGCAGGAAGATGTGGTGAGAAGTTCCTGTGCTGGTGCAGTTTCCTTTAGATAGGATGATTTGCTACTTCATGATCTGTACCTGTTGACAGTCATTTACTTCTCAACCGGTAGTCTTGATAACTTTACTGAAATATCAGCCTGTGTGCAGCTGCATCCCATCTAATGACTTGTGTAGCAGGGGTGTTTACTGCTTAGATGAAGTTTTTCATGATAAACTCAGCACAGGGGAATAGATTTCAGTACTTCCAAAAAAGCCCCAAAACCAAACCAAAAAACCAAGCAAACAAAACATCTCCCTTGCCAATCTACCAGCTTTTGAAGCAGGCTGTGATACCCTCCTTGGACTCACAGAATTATTTGACTGTTCTGTGCCATTCTTGGCATCCTTACAGGGTCACGCGTAGGAGTTAGTCGCAGTCTTCTTAATGTTCACCAGTATTTTTAAGCAGAGTGTGGCCAGCTTCTCTGCATCCAGTTTCACCTAGATTTGGCACTACTACTTTAAGTGCAGGTGAATCTGGGTCTTGACTGAATTGCCAGCTTTATCCTGATAATCTTTAAAATCAGCATCTTCTACCCCAGTGCCAGCACGCAGTGTGTTGCAGGTCTCTGGCAGTGTACGATAGTATTTTTCCCTGATGCTTTTTCGTTCTTGCTGGAGAGAAGATGTTACGGCCTGTTATGCAGGCCTCTGTGGAGGCTGGGAGGATTTCCATTTGCTGCTGCTTTTCTTCCTTCTCTAATAAAGAGGTGTCAGGAGAGAAGGGGTAGGTGCATTCTGAAGAGTCTGTGATGAGGCATGGCACTGCCTCCTTCATCTCAGCCTCATTATTAATTCCTGGAGATGTGGCTTGATCTTAAAACCCGTGCTCTTTTGTGTCATCTTTTTCTTTTTGCTTAGATCTCTAATGGGGAAAAGACCAACTTCATTCCATTGTGCATAGCTATGCTGTATCACGTGCCTGTGTTCTTGATGCTGTAGCTGAAGATTATTATGTACCATTTGCTTCTTGCTGGCCTTTAATCTCATACCTCCATCTTCTTTAAAGACCTCGTTTATGTGAGGCTGCTGCTTTGACAAGAAATGACATGCTAAACCTGTGGAGTTGTTTCTCCTGTGTCACATAAACAGCGACACATCCCGCTTGAAGAAGATAAGGCAACCCAAGTTCACTAGGTTACACGTGAGGAGGGTTAAATACTGACATTCTAAGACTGAGCTGGGGATAGTAGTGCTGGCCTGTCAGCCTTGTTATTCACAAGGACCAGCTGACGAATCTGAACATTCACACCACCAGTGACGACATGTCCGTGCAGAGATTCTTCAGGAAATAGTTGTGTCGTTGAAGAGCCAAGACTTCCATGAAGGTGACCGTGGTTGTGGCAGTTTATCTCAGGTTCTCGGATTGCTTGCTGGTTTGGGAGAGAGAGTTCGTCGATGCCTTATGGACCAGTAGTCACATCTTTGAGGGTACAGGTCGGATTATAAACACCCTGATTATGTGCCCTCTTCCTTTCCAGTCAATAGAAATAACAGGATCAATTTTGGAGTTAAAAGATAACAAGGGTCTGAGCAGTAGTGATTATGAAAAAAGAAGAAAAATTTCTATATGCCCATATCTCAGTATTGAGGCATCTTTTTATCTTTCAGTCCCGCTTTTATTATTATGATCCTTTCTGCAATGTATCTTTTCAGCCTCCTTTGGAGAGGAATTCTGTGCTGATGAAAGGGTGAATTCTGCAGCTAGTAGTGAAACAAATCGAAAAACTCACTGCACGTAAAGCACAAAAATTATTACCCTTTAGGAAAAGGGAAGAATGCCAAAGTGTTTATATCTCCATTTTATTGGTGATTGGACTTGTGTAAAATACAGTGTGTGTTTCAGAAATTTCTGCTTCTGTTGTTGCCGTTTCATCCAGGAGTGTGCTTTTGTAGTCCGTCGAGTAACAGCAGCGAACATCCAAGGCTAAGCAGCGATGTACATACTCAGAGTTGATTGCTCTTTGTGGTAAAGACGCCCTTTCGGGTGCAGGGAATACTTAACTTTTCCTGCACTACTTTGTTTCTTAAAATTAAATACACGCAGTAGTGTATTTTCTTTACTCTTGAACATACGGAATTTGGAAAGTGTGTGTAGATTAGACAAAAAAAAAATTCAGTATGTGTTGAAGCGAACTGAATGTTTCAAAATTTCATCGTCGTTTTTAAATATTTCTTCCACAAAATGAAATTAATTGTAAATGCCCTTTTGCTTTATACTTTATGCCTGGCTGAGGTTCCAAAGACAAACTAGTACCTTTCTACTGCAGTACCACAGTGGGTTTGTTTTTAAGATGTAGTTCACCATAGCTTCTACCATGCAGTAGCAGCATAATGCTCTTATGAAAATATTTAGTTTGCTGCTATGTAGAGGATGCACTCTGACAGTTTCCTAACACACTTGGAAGTAGATATTTCTAAGGAAATTTAACAAATATTTTTTTTCTAGAAATTAAAAGGTCATTAATTACGTTTCAACAGAATGTCTCAGGTTTTTTTTCGGTGCTAAGACTGAAATTTAAAACCTTTAATTTTTTTTGTGAGAGAAACTAAAAGCAAAGTACAAAAGAATGACTCTTAAAACTTGGATAGTGTGTGTTCCTCTATGTTCTTTATAATCAAAATGGAAGAGGTTCTTAAAAGCAAAAGATGTAAAACAGCGGTAGTGACCACGATGCATCTTTTTAAGAAAAATTCTGCCCTGTGATACTGGAAAATCTGTTGTATAAATAAAAATCTGAAATTGAAAAAATGAATTCTAGTTACATGTTAATCTACTTTTTTTGAGCTCTGTGACTGCTGGAAAAAAATTAATTTAGTTCTCCAGGTCAATTTGAAATATTCTTTATGTTTGTGGTACCTGCTTAGGAGCTGAGATCTGGTGGCTGTAAGAGCTGAGCTGTGCCTGGCTGCTGACAGCCTACCTTGTGTACTGCCGCCACTCTGGGTGCGTCTTGGCTGCAGCCTTGTACTTGGGGTAGAGGTGATAGCACTTGATAAGCGCTCTGTAACTCAAAATGTGTTCACACATGCTGTTAGTTTTTCCCATTACTTACATTTTTTTCAGAAGGAAACTAAAGGGAAGGGGAAGGAAAACTCCTTTCATATAAACAGGACCTACCCTTGATCTAGCCCATTAGTTAGTCTTCTATTATTCACGTCTTCCTCCTCTTTGGCTGACATCAGCATTTATTTTTATACTCCCAGTTCACTTGGTGTGTGGCACACGTTTACTGTCGTGAAGGTAAATATTTACTCATGTAATAAACTTGTTCTTCCCTACTCTCTGACCTTGGGATAACCTGCTCGTAACAGCTCTGGTTTTGGCTTTCGGATAGTTGTTTCAGCTATGTTGTTAACCCGTGCGTGTTGACTATGGCAGGCATGGTCAGTCTCTCTTCTTTTTACCAGCTCTATACCATGGACGGTATACTAAATGTATGCATGGCACAATGCAATATGCAATTTATTTGATTCAGCTGTCCGAGTGTAATGCTATGTCATGTTGCCATAGGCATAGATCAGATTTCATTTAGTGAGTTAACACTGTCATTTATAAAGCAGTAAAATTTTAAATTTGTTATGCACATGTCTATAATTAATTCATGCTTGAAAGAAGGCTAAAGGTGAAGTAATCTGCCTTGCCTACTGCGTGGGGCTGTTAGTCAAAGGGTAAAGATGGAGTTTCTTCTGGCAGTGATGGGTGAGAAGACATGCTTCTGATTGAACTTAGCTCTTTAATGATATCTTCATACCAGACGCCTTCTGAAAAGTAATATAATCATTTTTGGCCATTAAAATAAACTAGTGGCACTGATACAATCATATATTTACAGGATTGTGTTTTGAAATCCAAATAATTTAAACAGAATTGTTAAAATGCTGTTTGTTACTTATGACAAATACTGGTCTAGACTAGTAAAATATTCACCAAGTACAGGCTCAAAACTATAGTTAATTTACCTTTTTCATTGATGTTTTCAGTAATAGTGCAATTCATGTAATTGCTTTATTGATGTGGATAGAACCCCTAGCCATAGACCTGGAGCCTGCTGAGCTCACCTTAAATGCCTAAGGACTGATAGCGTGTTCTGTGTCTTTTTGCTGTTTCTCAAAGTAAAGGCAAGTGTTGCTTCATAAAACTCAAATACTCCAGCTGCTCAAGTCTGTATGTAGTATGTGGTATTTACACTGCTTAGCATTTAAGGAAATAGTAAATTTTGGAAAAATCTGTGAAATGTCCTAGGGATTGGAATAAACTGTGATAACTATAAAGACACACAGCTGATTCTGGTGTGACAATCATCCATGTGACTTCATGGTGTCTGGTTTTATTTGTAAACAATTTCTTCCTGTCTTTGATAAAAATAGAGAAATAAGTGCTTGCTTTATTTTCCGTACTTTACATTTTACTTTTATAGTTTGACTTGTCCTCAAACAGTATTGATTGTCTGGCACCACTGAATTTCGAATGTGACTTGTCACAGTATTTTTCTCTAAAACTCTGGTTTCTCCTTTTCAGTGTTTAGAACATATATAACTTTTTTAGTATCTATAGAGATACATAATGCATATTTATATTTAGTTTTTAATGTCTAAATAATTTATAGACTATAATATGCAGAATATACAAAATATATATATTCCATCTGTGTGTATATATTCTGTATATGTAAAATATACTCTCCTTATAGATTAAATTAGAATATATATTTTATTTTTATATATATGGCATCTGATTGTTAATTCTGCTTATGACTGTGGGTTTTTGAATGAACTTCATTGTGCATTTTGATTTTTCTCTGGAGATATTTTTTTCCTGTTAAAAGAAAGCAGCATATTTGGTAATTATTTAGATCTCAGTATCTTAGAAAATCTTGCAAGTAATGCCAGCTAGCCTTCTCTTGTCTGTCTTCAATTTTTTAACTAGATTTTTACTTAGCTCTTAACATTGATACTTAATTTAGCATTGTTTTTTTTGGTGTAGCTACTGAAATTCCATTCTGCATCTGAATTGGCAAAAATAGCTCTGCACATCATGTATGTGGACTATGTTTGAGTTTTCATGGAATGTGGATGAGTACAGAGATTCTAGAACAAGTTTGTAAGAGTTTTTTTTAGTCCTTTTGATAATGAGTTTTAGAGTAGAGGAAGTGGGAATGTAGAAATGTCGTATTTTATGGAAGTGTAGTGCATCAAAGGTTGTTGATACAATACTTTCAGAAAACCTCATATTTTTGTATTTGCAGTATGTATCCAGAAATAATAGTTCGGCCTAAGTTTAAGTGAGACAAGCAAGTCTTGTTTTCATGATGAAGGTGGTCAGACATTGGCACAGGTTGTGGAGTGTCCATCCGTGGAGCTGTTCAGAGCATGGCTGGCCATCAGCCTGATCAACCTGATAGGCCTTTGAGGTTGGCCCTCCTTGAGGAGGTAGTTGGACCCCTATGACCTGCAGAGGTACCTTCCAACCTAAGCTCTTCTTTGTTTCTGTGTCTCTAAACCATTATGTCCCACTAAAGCCCTGTGTCATTCCAAGTTCAAGTGATGCATGTACAGATGGTCTTGACACTTGTGAAGAGTATGAGAAATAAATTAAAGTCTTGAGTTTTCGGAGTTGTATGTTTGTGTTAGGCCACAAAGCTTTATTATTATTTTTTAAATTAAAAAAAAAAAAAGGCACTTGCTGTTTGGAAACTTTTTTCTGTCTGGTTTGTAAGCTTTTCCATTACAAGTGTCTCTCTTGGGGTGGGGACAGCCTTTAAGTGTGGTTATTAAAGTTTTGGGGGTGGAGTTCTGTTTTCTGGGGTTTTGATATGAAAAATTCTCCACTGGCATTCCTTTTAATTGCAGGCACGCCCTCAATATTGCTACTGTCTTACTTAAAATAGGTAGCTACTTGAACCTCTGCCGTCTTCGTTCATCTTGCTTTCTAGAGTGTGCAGGGACAAACGGCAATAGAATTTTTATTGCTGCTTCCTCTTGGTAGCCATGCTTCAAAGGCACCTCTTCATATCTCTGTCTTTGATACATGTTCCTGTTCTTTTCCTCGAAAGAGGCATTTCTTCTGAGTTTTAAAGAAATACACCAATTTTGTGGCGTAATACTACTGCAATATGGTGAGCTGTCTTTCTCATTTTACGTCTTCAGGAGCTGTCATGAATCTAAGCAGGCATATTATTGAGCACCTGCTTCTTGCTGTCTTACAGTGCACAGAAAATCCTTTGGAATTTCCATTAAGGAGGAGGCAACTGGGACTAGGAACTGCAATTAGCAAGAAAAGGGAGGCAGCAGGGAGTGGAAAATTGTGGAGGAGCTAAAAATGATACGGAGCCTCCTTAAATGTCATGGAATCCTTACTTGCATACCTAGCAAAGCTGGAATGGCTTTGGCTTGAGTCGCGCATGGGTCATGCTGATCTTAAGCCTCTCTAGATATAATGCGCAAACAAGAAAATCTTTTTACGTACCCCTAATAAGACAGGTAATATCCAGAAAGTGACTGTTTTTTCACCTCATTAACTTTCCATGACTACAAATCATAAATACTTTACATTAAAGTGTGTGCATACCCTGTTGGCAGGTTCATCAAATTACTAAGAATTAGTCCACTTACAAACCATTCATACTTTTTAGGCACGTGAAGAACTATACAGTATAGTTAAACCAGCTATGTCTGGTGATTATTTTCAGCACTTTGCATCCAAGCTATGGAAACATGTATATATTAAAAGGAGTAGTTCTTTTTTCTCCGAGGTAGCTGTGTTTTAAGCTTCAGAATTAGGTGTTTAGAAGTGTTCTTCTTGATTCGTACTTTTTTTTTTTTTTTAAAGTTTTACTGATGCGACAACTCTGCTTCCACTGCTAAATGTTGCTCCAGCCCATCACAACAACTTAGGAATTCCTTATGCTGGCCTCCCTAAGTGAGAGGTCAGATCTGCCTGTCTTCAGTAAGATGGACTTCAGCGGGAAGCATCTTAAACTTTTAATTGTTGCTATGTTCGTTTGAGTGCACCTCTTCCTGGGACTATTTGCCAGTTTGTTGTTGTATACTGAGATGTTAAAGGAGGTTCTCTTCGAGGTTTTGTTGGTTGGAAAGGGCAAATTTCGTGCCCACTGACTGGAATGGGAGCCTAATATTTGACAAAACCTCATGAGTGCAAAATCTGGAAGAGGGATACATTTGGTCTCTCTGAGCAGTTCACTAGAGACAGGCGTCTGTCCCCATGTCATGTTTTCCAACCTGATCCTGCATACCTCTGTTTTACAGGGTGGAAATTTTGTCTGGTTCTTTTCACCCTGTTGCTGCTGTTTAGGGAATTTTTGAATGGGAAGTTTAAAGGCAGTAAAAAGGAAGAGATTTTTACTTTTGGTAACTTGTCAAATAAATTGCGTGTGTCTTGCTTCTGCTGGGTTTTTTTTTTTTTTTTTTAATGCAACAGTCTTATTTGCAGAAAGATCATAGGTTTTTTTTTAACAGGTGGTCACATCCAGTGTTGGGTTTTTTTCCTCCAGAAAGAAGTTTGCAGATGTTAAGAACAATAGAGCGTGCAGTTACAAAGACAAATGACATTGTGCTCTAACTGTATTCTTTTCCCATTTTCTTTAGGCCACTGAGGAGGTCTCAAAAAACCTTGTTGCCATGAAAGAAATCTTGTATGGCACAAATGAAAAAGAACCACAGACGGAAGCTGTGGCACAGCTTGCTCAGGAGCTGTACAACAGTGGTCTTCTTAGTACCCTAGTAGCTGACTTGCAGCTAATTGATTTTGAGGTAAGAAAAGAAGTTTGATATTTCTTCTATTGTATATGTTAAAATAAACACATCTGAATTCCTGCCACTTTAGTTGGTTAAGGTATCTTTTGGTCTTCAGCTTTTTTTTTCTGGCTGGACAAAACCATTAGAAGGAGAACTCATTGTTCCAAACTACCTAGAAAATTAAACAAATATAGAATATGAAATCTGTGACTTCAGGCACATAAACCACACAAAATTGAAGTAGGTAAACCTCTAATCCTGATGATATGGTTCTGTTAAAATTATGGAATAATTCTTAATTGTTGTGTACACAGAAGGGTTAATCTCTTAGTAGTAATACCATAGTGAACTCAAGCTACAATACTGCAAGGCTTGTTTATATTCTTATCTCGTTAAAATAAACTACTTGGAAAAGAGACTTGTCATAACATAAATATTTAACATTCTTCATAAATGTTAAAGCTGGTAGTTTTATTAACAGTCCAGTTTTTCTCTCTCTCTCTCTCTTTAGAAACAAGTGATGCAACCTTTTTTCTGTTTTCCTCGTCTTTTTTCCTGTTTATTAAAAAATCCCAACCACCTCAAAATTTTAGTGATTACTTCCAAATAGCAATACTTATTTGTATTCAAACATATTTCTATACAAACCTCTATCTGGCATGTGTCACCACATCACATGGAATAATTTCACTTCCTAGTGCCGTAGTGAAAAATCACCCTATTTAGTTCTAAGAAATTGCAGTACAACTGGCCTGTCCTCTTTTCCCTGAGGTCCCGCCAGAAGTGTGTGGTTGTCTAGGAAAGGAGCCAAACCCCATGTATCTCACCCCACAGCCTTGACCATAAAGACCATCCCACTTGAGGTTACTTAAAACCAGGATTGTTCATAAGCACGTTATTCACAGAACAGTTTAAAGTCCAATTGTGGTATGACATTCCAAAAAAACAATGGCTTTCTTCCCTGTTCTTTCTTCTCTTCCCTCCACCCCACCCATAACTCCCTCTGATTTGTGTTTAATTGTAATATGGTGGTATTTTTTCCCTACCCACACAACTGTTTATACCAAACATAAAACATTCGGGTTGTTAAATAAGCAAGGAAACCTGGGAAAGTTGAGAGGGGAATGCTGAAATGTGATGGCCTGTAATTGCTGGAGAAAGGAAATCGTGAAACGTCATCTGAATTCTGCTGACCTCTAGATTCTTATCAGCTTGGTGTTTACTCAACCTGGTTATTAGCACAGGAAACCTTCATTATCTCCTGGTAATGAAGAATGATAACAATTTGTACAGGCTTGTACAATTAAGGAAGACTATTCATTTTATTCTAAGGGGACTTGATTGCCAATAGTTTCCTGCTTGTGGGCTTTCTGCTGCTTAGTTACACAAGGGTATGACTGTTTCCCCTTGAGAGAGAACAAGTCATTCACACCGCTTTCTAGGCTGGACCATGTCTGCTTTTTAAGGGTGGGGTCTGGCAGATTGTCCAGGGATGGGATCTGGCAGATTGTCCAGCTATTGTTGTTACCTAGAATTAATGACAACACACCTGTACTCCGAATGTGCTCTAGCTTCCTAGCTGTTACAAAGTCAGTCAGGTGTTGGCTTTGATATCCCACATATCTGTGGTTGGGGGTTTACTGCATCTGAAATTAATTTCTCCATTACTGATGGAGATATAAGCTTGATTTACTGTTGGTTATTAATCTCAAAGAGCAGGTCTAGCATTTATTCCTTCTGGTGGTCCACCACTGCTTGAGGTCATTCAGTGATGAAGTAAATGTCTTGCGTTTTTTGTTGGTGGTGTTTGTTTTTATTTTTTGGTCAAGAACTTCCCTGTCATTCCTGAGGAAGGTTTCCTTGTGGGACAGGAACGGACAGCTAATAGACAGAGACTGTTCACTCTGACTCATAAACTGCCTCAAATTTATTTGAATTCTAATAGTATGGTAAAAAAACTCCAGAAAAGTAACAAATCTAATGTTTTAATGCCTGACTGTCCAGACCTTGTTCTGTGTAAAGGGCCGTTTAAAATGATATCCTTACCTGGAAGCTTGCTTTCCAAGTAAAGCAGTCAACACTGCCATCTCCTTACCAGTCTCATAAACTTACCAGTTACCTCCCTGCTGATTTGCACTAATGTGTCTGTAGGAGAGATGATATCCCATGTGGAACTGTTTGGGGTTTTTTTGTTCTTGGTGTTTTGTTTTTTTAAACGAAGGAAAAAAACCCCAACAAAAACGCCTTTTGCATAAGGGAGCCTGCATCCTTCTGCACGGAAGACAATACTCGCACAGTCTCCCTCTCACCTCTCGCAGTCGTGACTATTGGCACAAGGTTCGGTGTCTGTTTGCCCTTGTTAGGCCATGAGATCACTTAGTAATATGTCCTTCTAACAATAACGAGCTTTGGTATTACTGTGTACCACTATCAGTTCAATTACGTGCATAATAAGGAAATGCTGTTCTTGCCGATGAATCCAAAGCAAATTGTGGGATGCAGAGCGAAATTGGCAATGTTAGTGAATGAGAGTTGATGACTATATTATGTGGAGTTTGAGTAAAGCAGTTTCTGGAAACACTACTCTACTCATTTCAGAACAAAGAGTTCTGGTGTTGCTTTGGGCTGGCTTTCAATGGAATTGTAATTGAGAAAACAAACGTTTACAAACAAACTCTTATATCCTGAAAACAACACTCTAGCAAAACTGTTCCTGGTAATTCACAAACATGCCATTTGTAAAACTACAGTCCTCCTACATTTTTATAAACATTTGATTTTTTTTCTTCTACAGTCTTCTTGACATTGATTAGAAAATGGAAGTAATTTTGAATAATTGCTATTGTTTTTAAAATTCTTGCTGATTAAATATGCTCTGCGTTTTACCCCAAAGCTTGCTAATGTTACTGAAGGCATTTATAGTACGGCTAGAGATTGTCAGGAAACATTATCTGTGGGTGGTTGTTGTGTGTGACATGCAGGGAACCTTCAGGTGGAGTTGCTTAACAGGCCTTTATTTGCAAGTCCATTTATTTAACTTCCATAAGTTACAGTTTTACGCTGGATGTTAACACTGCAGTCAGAAATGCCCTGTGCACTCTTAATGGTGCCATTATGTGTTCCTAGACAAGGGGAGAGGATAATGAAATATTGAAGAAACACACTTTCAGGCCAGAGCACAGTTAAAAACCGGTATGTTATTAGCAAAAACAAGTATAAGACAAGCCCAGGAAATCGATGCTCCATAGAAGTATGTGATGAAATATCAAGTGGCTTTACTTCTTAATGTAAATTACCCTTGATCTGGCTGCAGCATGATGTAATGTTTTGAGTGCTTTGACATACTTGAAATGGGTACAAAGCAGCAGAATATTTGATCTGTTTAAGATCAGCATACAGAGGCTGACTGAACTGCAGAACTCACATGGTATGAATGCATGAGGTGGTGATCATGTTTAATTGTCACTTGTCCAGTGGGCTTGAATATTATGTGTTTAACTGCTAATGTTTTTGACAGGGCAAAAAAGATGTTGCGCAAATTTTCAACAACATTCTCAGAAGGCAAATTGGTACAAGAACTCCCACAGTCGAATACATCTGCACTCAACAGAATATATTGTTCATGCTATTAAAAGGGTATGTACACTGTGAAGCATAAATATACTTTTATATGAAGTAAGAAGTTTTTAAATTCATGGAGAAGCAGTGAGCTCTGAAATGTTTTTTTTCTTGCTTTGCAGTATGCTTAATTTTTTTTTTTCTTGGGGCCTGTAATTCCCCTCAGTGAAGGAAAATTTGAGTAATAAACCACCAAAAATATACTTTTGCATCAAATATGACAGAAAATTGAGAACTGTTAGTAATCTAAAATATTCTTAGTGGGGTGCTGCAGATATTTTCCTTTCAGTATACTGTTTGGTCCTATTTAAACTATTTCTTCGTGAACTTACTCATGAGGAGTTAAAGGCTGTTTTGATTTTTTTCCTTTAACAATTGTTGCTTCAAGTTTGCTGTCCTATCCCCTGATCTTAGTTTGGCTTAGATTTTTTTGTTCATACTGATTTGTATTCCTGTTGTGACACAAACGCACCAACTCAAACTTGACCAAACAAGGAACGATTTGGAGCATATGGTGCATGCCAGACCAGAGACAAGAGGTTTCTTCCTCTACTCTTGTATCATCTGGTGTACTGGGTGTTGGAGAATCATGCCATACTGAATACATGGTTGCACAAGTAGAGCTGTGGATCTCAAGCATGAAAGCAGAAAGATGTTCTTAATGTTTTCATGTTAAAATAAGATACTTCTTAAAAAAAAAAATAGAGAATGTGCCCTCTCCATTTAAAAAGAATTGCTTACAATTCTAATAACATTAAGTTCTGAAAAATGCAATTCCAGTGTGTTTCTTTGGGATAGAGAAATTCAGCAAATATTAATAAACCATTTAAAAATACAGCTATTTCAAGAACTAGTTTTATACTTTGTGTTAGAGCTGCTGGGTGAGATTACTGCAGTTGATGAGTACTTATTCCACCTACTGGGATAGCTGGAGGTTGTATGAAAAGGCCACGCTTCTCGGATACTTGCCTGTGTTATGATGATAGCATTGAGATGTGGGGATAATCAAGTATGTTTTTAACATTTAAACAGGAAGGTTGATTGTGTTTCTCCTTTGCCTTCCCCCTCATTTGTAGTAGTAATCAGAGATGCTGACTAACCTGCTACATATGTCATGCATTAGGCTATTTTACTGTAACATCTCGACATTTACCTAATTGTGGCCATTTGTGTAAGCCACTGGAAACTAGATCATAACAAGAAACTTTCTCTGTGGTGAAAGCAGGTTTTTTACATCTTTTAGTTTCATTCTGACTCCAAAGGTTTAGCACCAGAAGCAGGACGGAATATTTGCGTCTGTTTGTACGGGTGTAAGATGTGCACTCGCCTGCCAGAAGGGCTGATTTGAGGATTTTTTTTTTCTCCTGGCATTACAGCCCTGATTTTGGGGGGGAAGTGAGGTTTAAATGTTAGAGGGACAAAAGGATTATCAATTGTGGCATAACACAAAAGAAAATATTCGTTCAGTACTTCTTAAAAATAATTTACAAAAGGAGGCAAAGACATTTGTGGTGCAGAGAGATGAAACTACATTCTCAGCACGCTCTCATTGATGTGTGACTGAATGAGGGCTGCAACACATTCGTCCTAATTTTTAGTCTGTGTTGTCACTCTTCAGAGGGCATTATTCTGACAGGGATTGTGGAAACATGTATAAAGATGTTTGAACTGGGCATTTAGTTAGCTTTAATGACTTAAATGTTACATCTGGTATCCAACTGAGTCAAATTTCTCCAAATTTAAACTATGAAGTGAGTTGCAAAAGGTTCAGTGGATTTCAAATCTGCATGATGAGTTAAATGGGAAAATACTGCAGGATTTAACATGAAAATTAATTCATAGGAAAACGTTTTTGTATGGTGATATAGTTAGTGCTTATTATGCACAATGGTACTTTGCTCCTGAATTATTCTGATGAATTTAAATTAGCTTCCAGTGGTATAGGATGAAGGATTCTTTAGTGGGAGGCAAGAAGGTATATAAGCAGCTTTGACTGCTCCAGAACCAGATAGGAACAACAGACATAACTCTTCTGTAGATGAGAAGAGCTTATACTGCAACATGCTGAGATGAGTTCTTGGTTTGGAAAGGCAGTCCCACCTTCATCCAGGTTCCTACTTGTAGCTTGCATGGGAAAACAAGGAGCTAGTAGCAAGTGCAAAGGTGTATTCTGTCAGGTGTGTGTTAAACACACTGGGGTGAGATTTTGGCAGCTGCTGGTGGTGCGTGCCAAAATCAGTTGAGAGAACTCTGTAGTATTTGAGCAAGAAAGCCTGCTGAGGAAGTGTGGTGCCAATTTCTAAATGAAGCCATCGGGCACCAGGGATGGGTGTGTTCTGGAGGTCTCTTGTAAGGAGGTGCAGGTACTTTCCTAGAGGGAATAAAGGCTCAGGCACGGAGGTGTTCAGTATTACCTGCACAATCGGAGGCTGCTGTTCCCAGCTTTTCAGACTTGGAGCTGCGATGTGTAAAGTAGCCAGTGATCCTGAAAAATGGTTTAATGAAAGAGGAGAGTTGAATTTATGTCCAGTACTGTTAACCCTTCGTGCTCATACTATGGATAGTTTAAAGGAAATTGTCAAGTTTAAGCAAACAGCTTTCAAGACAGAAATCACTTACTGCTTTTCCAGATGTCGGCAATCCCACCAATATGAAAAGAAGAAACTAATTTTGAGTGTGAGGAAAATATTTAGTATTGTTTCTCAGTTTGTGAAAGTCATTTCTGTTGGCTATAATTTGGCATTTAACTGGCAATGCCTTCAGCTGTATTTCATAGAAGTATTTAAAAGTAGAGTTGAATGCAGAAATAAGTACCTCTAACTTTTTTGCATTTTTGTTTACTTGATAGCACTGAAAACTGTAATTAGCAGTGTGGTGCTGCAGTGCTAACTTGTGAAAGTATTTATAAAGTATTTTTGGGGTTTTTGTTTTTTAATAGGTACGAATCTCCAGAAATTGCTCTAAATTGTGGAATAATGCTTAGAGAATGCATCAGGCATGAACCACTTGCTAAAATAATCTTGTGGTCAGAACAATTCTATGATTTCTTCAGATACGTGGAAATGTCAACATTTGACATTGCTTCAGATGCATTTGCCACATTTAAGGTAATTTACATATAACATTTAAATTATTATTTCTGTACTTCTCTGCTATGTAAACCCAGATGTTGCGTGTTACATTCTTGGGCAAAATAAGCCTGAGGGAGAGGAGAAAAGTAGGTGTGATGCAGACGGGTAAGGTGGATACAGTTCTTCCTTATTTCTCAGAATGCAAGTCATTCTTTTAAATAGATGTACTACGTTCCTGATAACTTTTATTCTAGAAAGCAAGATTTAAACTGTCATGCATTAGCTGAATATATGGGGCTTTTAAATGTGTGGCACCAACTCCTCAAGTGAACAAACTTCTTTTCATTCCATTACAAACCTGAGTATATTTGACGCTGATGCTTTTTCTGGGGATTTTTTTCTTCTTGTCCTAAAATAACCAGTTAAGGGATGATTAAGCACAATATTAATTAGTATTAAATAGTGGGTCGTAATCTTGGTTGTGTCTAGTTCTGTGCAGAGCATAGCCTTGATCCATAAATGGCATTTTTCAGTCATAATTCCACTAGCTATTTGCCTGTGTGAATTAACACAACACATAGCAGATCTTCCCTAAGTGATGCCAAGATCCTTATCAATGTCCAGGTGACTGTGTTCATGTCTTAAATTTCTTCATTTAATGAAATGTATCCTCGCTGTTTAATGAGAATGTATATACACTGTTTAAATATCTCAGTGAAAATATCGGATTTGTGCTCTTTTACAGGATTTGCTTACAAGACACAAGTTGCTAAGTGCAGAATTTTTGGAACAACATTATGATAGGGTGAGCAGATACATTTTACTATTCAGAATATTGTGGTGCTGTGTATCTTATTTGAAGAAATTAGTATTTTCATTCCTTGTTTAGCTTTTGTATCTGGAAGTTTACATAGGAATATTAAACCAATTGAAAGTAGTTTTTGCTAAGCAGTAAAATTAAGATAAAGACCTTATCGTTGAATGTAGAAGGTGTAAAAACGAGAAGGCGCAGACATCTAGTTGTGTGAAAACTAGATCGGATTTTTCCACTAGAGGGAACCCTTTCCTCGTCATCTTCTTTTGTCTGTATTGACCCATAACACCCAAAGAATACAAGATAGCCCTCCTCCACCTGCTGGGGACTCCTGAACTTACTGAACAGTGTTCAGTACCAGGAACTACTATAGTCTAAGAAATGAAAAGCTAACTACTTCCACCACATTGCAATCTAAACATTAAAGGCTCCTAAAAGAATAAGTAGCGCTTTTTTTTTTAAAGCCGATACAATCTTTAAAGAGTAGTGACTTACAGGAATCTACTGAGACTTCAGATTTTATTTATGTTTGTTACACATTTGCATCTCCTCCAGTTTGTTGTTATCAGTTGGAAGAAGAGTGCATATGACACTTGGAAAGCTCCTAACCCTTCTCTTTACTCTGTGTTTAGTTCTTCAGTGAATATGAGAAGTTACTTCATTCGGAAAATTATGTGACAAAGAGACAGTCACTTAAGGTAAGCAGTTGGATTTTCTTCTCAAATGAGAAGTTAGAGAATTCCTTCAATTTCAAGGTGGGTTGATTTTAATTGAAGTGGCTTCAGTAACTGCCTTGGATAGTGTTTATTTTAGAATTTTCATTTGTTTTGGTTCTTTGAATCAGCTAGTTTTCTTTAGTCCAGTGCTTCCATTATTTAGTGTCCAGCACATACCACATCATTTCTCTCCCTATGCTGAAATGGCTATGTGCAAGTGCGTTTGGGTTTTTTCCTTCAACAAATCTGGACACATTTGATTAACATGGTGACTAGACCGATACTAATCTTACATTAAAGCAGGTCAGAAACAGTCATTGTAAATATGATACATAACTTGTAGCAAGGGTGGTACTTGTGGGGAATATCCTTTTACTCCCTTCTGGACAAAGGTGGTAGCAAATGAAGTGTCAATACTTCTCATTTGAAGTCCTAATTTTATTTTTTAACCACATTGTTTATTGGTCATGTAGTTTCTGTAAAAAGGGAAAAACTTTTCTTTGAATCCAGTTCATAGCAAGAGGGGAACAAAAGGTGATTTTTCACTTGTTGGGAAAAAGGAGAAACTGCATCATCAAAATAAGAGGAAAGTGCACCCTGCACTGAGACATTCAGGACATTTGAGTTCTCAACTGTATTTACAGACTGCTGTCAATTACTTGGTGTGTTTGAAAGCACTTAAGAAAAAGTTGTTTCTTATGTTCAGTCTTGGTCATTTTTTCATTCGGCCTTGTTTTCCACTTTTAGCTTCTTGGTGAATTGTTATTGGACAGACACAACTTCACAATTATGACAAAGTACATAAGTAAACCTGAAAATCTCAAACTAATGATGAACCTTCTACGAGACAAGAGTCGTAACATTCAGTTTGAGGCCTTTCACGTGTTTAAGGTATGTTTAAAAACCCCACAATAAAACAAACAACAGAAGAACTCCACCAGAAGTTGTTTAGTTGAGTAAAACTACTTAGCTGAGCCCAAATGAAGCTTATCTTAATATCTGCTCAGTCGTTAAATAGAGCGTGCTAATGTTTGACTTTATTATGATCCATCTTTACAAATAGCTGTCTTTGTATATTTCCAAAATTGTTTAGAAACCACTAAGGGACTTTCATATATGATTGTCAGTGCTAATCTCTCTTAGAAGATTGTGTAATGAAGATGAAGTGCAGTAAGATAAGGAGGAATTCCTGATCTCTTGTGAAACGATGAAGCATCTTGGAGTTCAAAAGTGTTTTCATCGTGCTGCATGATCTGTGAAGGATAGCGGTATTTTAGTTGTGACCTAAATTTCAAGAGTTGTAGTTTGCATGTTAGAACAGATACCTTCTGACCTTGCAGCGGACAAGCAGTAGCTAAGCACTTGAAGATACCATTGGAGGTGTAAAAGTTTTCAGTGAACTTTAAGATACCTGTCTGATGCTGTATAAAATAGGAAACCATGCATTTGCTACAAAATTAGTGTCTTCAGTGGTTTCTGCAGAAGGTGTTGTAGCTGATCACTTCCCATAAATGGAATTTACTTTGGTACTGGTGTTCAGCTTCTATTTGAATGAAAAAACATGAGTAATTTTATTTTAAAACTTGGATTTACTCCATTACTTTTTCTGTAGAGATACTGGAATATGGAATAATTAGAACATTTTAAGTTATTGTCATCTCTGTTTTGTTGGCTAGGCTTGTTTTTTTTAACTTAGCTTTCTGTTTCCTACTATTATGCTAAATGTCTTTTATTTTCTTGCAGGTGTTTGTAGCCAATCCTAACAAGACACAGCCTATATTAGACATCCTTCTAAAGAACCAGACCAAACTTATTGAGTTCCTCAGCAAGTTTCAGAATGACAGGACCGAGGATGAACAATTTAATGATGAGAAGACCTATTTAGTTAAACAGATCAGGGATTTGAAGAGACCAGCACAGCAAGAAGCTTAATCTCCAATAAACCCTTAAAATATTAAACCCAAATTCAGCATTTGCTGTTAGATATTCAGCATCAGGCACTCTTATCGATTCATGAGGAACATTACTGCTAATCTGCTGTTCAGTGAACGGTTTTTGTTTTTCTCTTTTCTTTTTTAGTCCAAGTTGAAAAACATAGCTGCTGCTTTCTTGCACAATGTGGACTTTCTTGATATTTGTGTCATTTCAGAATTCAAAGACACTGCTTGTTTTAGGAGTCCTGAAAAGAAAGATTCTAGGTTCGTGAAAGCAAACATATAGATACTAGTTTGGTTTAGGAGAGAAGGTGTTAATGTAGTTAAGTAACAGGTTGCATGCTTGCAAATCTGAATAAATCTGTATGTTTGCACTTACCTTGTTTGAGATATGAGCACAATGTGACCTGTGCATATCTGGCACCATAGTATAAGATTATATGCCTTGATCTAAAAAAAAAAAATAAATAATGTGCAGTGCTTTATTTGTAATCAAAGAGGAAATGTATCTAAGATGTGAGCTTATTGGGATAAACAGTTGTCTTGCAAATAAACTGATATTGAAACTTAGCAACTTTTAAAGGAGTGAAATCTGAAGGTTCGTAAGGAAAAATGTATATATGCCTTTCACTGCTTTATAGAATTTTTTTTTGGACATGATTTGATTTTTCTGAGAATTGACTTGTAAACTTGGAAATATGTTCTAAGGGTTTTTGTTAATTTTACTTTAAAGGTATTTCAGGCAGTAGACCTAGCAGTGACATTTTGCATTTCATTTCAACAATGCTTGCTGGTTTCTTTTGTATATAACTCCTAGGCTGCTCATTTCTTTAAGATATGATTTAATTTGTACAGCAGAGGAATGTTATTGTATTAGTCTGTAACTATTACCTAATATTGAGTTTTGCAAAATGAATGCTCATATGTAATTGAATACTTCAGATCACATGGAAATGCTGATTTAACAATCTTAAGTACTGCAGCATTAAAAGGAAAGAAACCCAAACATTCTTTGTATTCACTTACCTAATGGGGTGCCATCAATTAGGTTAGGCTGAAATAGAGAACTGGAACCCTTTATACTACATTCTTACTGGATAATATTGGCCTTATTCAATTAAACTAGCATTGTGCTCACCAGCTCCGCAAATGGCAAAGATTATGCTAAATTAATATCGATTCCTCTTACTTCTGGGAGCCTCCAGTGCGTAGTTTCTTACAGCAAATAACTCAGTACAGTAGTTGTGAAAGTGAATGATTTAATTCCCTCCAACTTCAAGAAGCAATTTCATAGATATCCTAGGGTAACAAACTGATATAATTTTGTCGATTTTGTTCTTTAATGCTGCAAACTATCAGTATTTATAAAAACAAAAAACTCAACTGATTTTGCACCATGTTTTTGTTACTGTGACCATACAAAAGGAATCTACTAAGTATAGCTAAATGATGTTATTAAAATTGTATCTATCCATCATATAGTAACGCTAAGATCGCAACCAAACAAACTTACAGATTGGAGTCTGAAAGTTCAAATCCTGCATGGCTGAATCTGATGGAGAATGCTAGAGAAAATGTTTGTTACTCTCTGTCCTCTTCCCAATTAAAATATTTTGCTGTCAGCAAGGTGAAACTCCTAAGTGACGTTTGAGCTGATTTGAAAGCCTTCACCAGGGAAGTCAGATAGCTCCAGAAAATTGAGTGTCTTCACTCAGTTGTTTAAAATTGCTCTTAACGTTATAACTGGTCTTCTAAAGGTTCTTAATGTGTCCTTTGCAACCCGATTCATTTTGCCTACAGGAAAGAAAATAGCTTACTCTTATGGAAGATCACTTACCCAGGCAGGCGGAACTGGCCACGAGGTGGTATTATAGTTCAGTACTAAGTCTGTTATCTTTTGGTTTGTCATAGCTGAGTGGAGGAAAACATTATTTGCCAAGTTACTCACCATAACATATAAGGCTTCCTCTTTAGAAAAACGTAGACATGCTGAAGATTTATATGTGTAAAGAAATGAAAACATTTGGACTGGGATAGAGGTGACTCTATATTAGGCCTTGGAAACAATGGCTGTGGTGACTTTTTTAATATGTGGAAACATTTGAATGTTCACTTTCGAGAAGAAGTTGTATTTAAATTAAAGCTCATTTGACGTGCTCTTCGTATTAAAAAACCCTATTGTTCTGGAAGTCGTTTCTTATCTGCTTGAAGGCTTAAGGGTATTACTAGAAGTTATTTAAATGTGAGTGGGTTTTTTCTTTTTTCTTTTTTTTTTTTTTAATAAGAGATGTATACAATTGTAATTCTACTTATGTGGTAGCATTTAATTTCTCCTGAGGAAAATGCATTTCTTATCCAAAAAATCTGGCTGGCCCCATAATTTAAATTGAAATAAAATTTTGAAGAAAAACGTGTGGTTTTTACTGTGTTACTGAAGATGATGTGTTTCTCATGGATGTGAATCTTTTCTCCTTTATTGCCTTAGATGGGTTCAGCTTTCTCACTTTTAAATGTGAAATAATTTTAAATCCTGAAAAACTTTGTCTTGCAAAAACATTTTCAAGGAATTAAGACCAAGTGCCATATTAGAGATGTAATCACTTTGTTTCTAACCTCTCTTGCCTATTTGCTGTCAGCGTTATTTGCAGAGTCTATTCCTTTTTTGCTTGACCAAGAGCCAGGAGAAGAGATGCTCTTTTCTGCGTCACGTCTAGAGACAGGACCAGATAACATCAGCAGAAGTGAGTCCTGAATACTTGTCGATTCTTCCCCTCTCTCTAGATTTCAGGAGCTGAAAGTGTATGCAGTTGCAACTCTTCCTTAGGAAATCCTGTGGTCTCTTTGCCTTTGAAGCTGTCAGCCTCTGTCCGTGTTTCGCAGGTAACATCCCAAATTACGCAGGGTGGCAAACATCAAGAGTGTGTGTTACATTTAAAAACCAAAACATTCAGGAGTTTTTGATACAGATTTTTCAGATGGTTTGTTTTAGCAAAACTACTGAAAGATCTGATTTCCTGACAGGAACCAAGATACTTACTTACCTTGCGGACAGTATTTGGTCTTTTATGGCTCTTACTAGAGGCTACACATGTTTGAGCCTTTATATAAAACGTTAACGTTTTTCTCCCTCACTGACAGTAAGATCACAGGTTGCAAGTGGAAGGACTAATTCATACCTGGAATCAAACAAATTGCAAATTTTAATTAAAAGGAAGCGTAGTCAGGCTGGATACTTGACCAGGTGTTTGGATGAAACTGCTCTGATGTGGGAAGGCATGGGGAATGCAAGGAAGTGTTCCACTGACTACTTAAAATTTGTTTGCCCCTCAGTGTTGATCAGTGGGACCTGCCTTACGAGCTGCCATCTCTAGGGACCAGAGTGAAAGTTAACTCGGAGCCCATGGAAGCAGGTCATGGACAAAGCTGCTCTCAGTAAGTTTGCCTCTGTTTGTGGCCTGCCAAGTCACCCCTAGCAGGCAACTTCATCAGTTTTCCTTTTGCTGCTACTCTTGATGATGAATTTCCCTGTCTGTATTGCTTTCCCTTTCATCTGAGCCGGTGCCATCTTGTTGGGTGCAGTACCTTTATTTTCTGTCATCATTTTGGTTATTTCCCAAGATACACGTGTACTCCTTTCTCCAAAGGTTCTGGTTTTTGTAAGGATGAGTGCTGGTGTGTTTTAGCTCTTCAGCAGGTTGGTTAGTATCATAAGGAGGAGAAACTAACCGTATTTTGTGATGTTCTCTCTTTAAATCAGTGTTCAACTTAATCTGAGCACGTTGAACTTGTGAAGAGTTTGCGGTGTATGTAATCTGTATTTACAAGTGTACCTGGGTAGATCCAGGTTAAATCCCATGGGACTGGAGGCAGGTAAAAATAAAAAAAAATAAAATCAAAATATGGAAAGAAGTTAAAAGGAGGAAGGAGTGGGACACTTCAGTATATTGCATTCTTTGAAGGAAATGGGCTGTTTCATCAGAGAAAAGACCTGTTCTCCTTCCCACTTAGATATGTGCTGACTCATCCCTATTTAAAAAACAAAACACCAGAAAACCCTGTGTTAGCCAAGATATAATTAGATGCTTTGTAAGTGTGTTGTATTCACAACAAAATATAAAGACAAACTTTTTTTTTTCTTTTTTTTTAGAGGGCTCATACTGGAGATACTGGTTGCACAACAGAAGTAGGGATATTTTGATTTCTTGCTCAGGAGCGTCCTGGGCAGAACTGGTTTTCTGTCACTTGTCATAAATGGACCCTTTATACTAAAGGTTTCCTCACCATCTATCACAGGAGAGTTTTCCAGCTGTGGCGGTGTGAGACTGAGCGTGGCTCAGGTCCGCAGGAGAGTGTCCCACGTCTGGAGGTGATGCTACCCAGATTGCCTTATGGGTTCCTAGTAAGGGTAAAACTGAAGGATTGGTCAAGAGGGCATGCACAGAGGGAAGGAAGATAAAGAACATGCTGTAATATAAAGCTCTATTTTAGGTATTGTTTGGGGGGTATCATTTTGGAAAAAACCAAATATATATGGTAGTTTATTGGAACAGTTGTATATGCATTATTTAAGATAAATAATTACAACTGGAGTTGCCTGCTCTCCCTGCTTAAAATTAAATCAACTGTAGGTGTTTTTCTGTTTCTTCCCCAGCAAATTCCTTGTACTGAGCTGTCATGGAAGATCCTGTTACAGTTCTTGTTTCTTCCTCTTGTGGCAGCCTTTGGGAATGCCTCACATCCCACCGTGAAGAAACTCAGGGTGATAAAAATGTGAGTGTTGCTTAACAAGGTTCTACTATTAAAACAGATGTTGAACTGAATTTAATATTGGTTAGTGTTATTTAAGGATGTGCAGGAAAGGATTAGGTTTGCATTTAATTTGAGCAAAAAAACCCAAGAATAGAAGGCGTATCGATTTTTAGCTCTGTTTTAGCAAGTTTAAGATAGTTGTGTTTTCTAACATTAATAAATAAGGCTTTGTAACTGTAATTTGGGCCATCAAAGTAAGGCATGCGGTATGTATAGTACAGTATTTAAACAGCTGATGTGTGAGCAAGCCAAGTTTTTGGCCTCAGCTCTGTAACAGCCTCTACAGATAGCATGGAATTAAAAGAAAATGTTGCTAATAGGAATTGGTCTGTATTGCAGGCTTCTAGGCACCTAGACAGGTTGAGAAATACCGTCTGGAGAGACGAAAAGGTGCAAAGGTTCACCTGGCTGTAAAACTTGGCTTGCAGCAGCTGAATTTCCTCATCTTTATCCGTCTCTGGAATTAGAGTGCTGGGTCATGCCAGCTAATTACACAAAAACAGCATTTAAGGATTTACAATAACGTTATATAAAATGGTTTTGCCCTAGAAATTGTATCTTAAAGAAGTAGGAAACAATTTCACAAGTAAAACGAGCATTATAGCGGAGTTAAGTTTTTGTAATGGTTCTTCAGGCTGTTGGAACAGTAGGGAAATCCTTTGTGATGGTGCACGTGTTTAATGTTTGAGGGGCCCTTAGGAAACACAGACCTGCAGATTAGGCTTGAATCTTAGTTCTAAGTCACGTCAGAGAAATGTTCTCGAAAGAAAACAGCACAGATAAAGCTCCTGTAGCAGGAACAGTCACAAACAGACAGAGAAGCGTAAGATGAGTTTGTTGGAGGTTGTGAATAGCATGTAGACGTCTGTTGTTTAATTTAAAAGATGGAACAGGGTTGCCATGCTAGGCTGTAGGCCATCAGAGTGCAATAGGTGTAATACGGTACACACTAGGCAGATAGGATTGGATTTTGGCTTCAGTTTATCTAATATAATAAACATATTTCACAGAAAACAAAGAGTAAAGAGCTATGATGGACAGTGGCTGAAAATATTCATGTTTCTTGGTGTTATTTGGAATGCCAGTCTTCCTTCTCTTGGGTATTCACCCAGTTTGGGTGAAACCTGCAGGTGGAAGGAGAGAGGCATTGTGGCAAAAAGGGAATTATTAAAATAGCCGGGAAAAGCACATCTCGTTCCTTACTGCTACTTTACAATTTTAAAATGTTTCCCCTTTATAGCTTTGATTACACGAATAAACTGAAAGCTAGCATGGGGTAATTTAAACTTCTTCTGTAGAGAAACTTTGAAAAGAGCACTGAGTTTTGAGTTCTTTTCTTGTAGCTGAATGTTTCTTCGGAGCTATGTTTTTTGCTTTGAGCCTTTACTGGTGTAAATTAGCTTTCCCTTGAGTACAGATTGCAGTTGGTAATTACTCACACCTGACAGCCGGGCACAGGTGGGGTTGCAGTCTGTAGCATGAAGCAAGAAGGCTAAATTCAGGGGGACAGGGAGTTACTGGTGGTTTTAGACATCCTGGTCGCAAAAAGAAAGTCCTCCTTATTTTACTAATAAAGATGTGCAAAACCTAGGAACTGCTAATAATTGCACTGATATTTATGTTGGCAGAATGGGTAATCGAGTAAACAGCAATCTAGTTTTGAAAAACCTCTGCTGGGCAGGTGAAATATTGTAGTGTAGCTTGTGGTTTCAGCTGGTTTCCAGCGGCTGTGTGAGCTCTGCTGCCAGCTCCCGGGCAGGAGAGAGCTGGCGCTGCTGCCGTGCGGCTACCCCTTGCTGCGGATCAGCTTTCTGCAGTCTCCAGGCTGACCTGGCTGGGCGTCATCCCACAGGCTTCTTCCACATTAGATAACAGCCTCCAGGAAAAAGAACATGGAAAAAGATAAGGCGATGAAGCAAAGGGTCCAAAAAGACCCAGTTTTGCAGCCAGGCTGTCGGCATTCTTGTATCACAGCACCACAGTGTGAACAGCAGCTTGGTGTTACCTGGTTTTGACACAGATAACCATGTTTGTTCAGCAACATGAGCTGAACTGTTTTGGGGGATATGACAGTTTGTAAATCTTTCTCTTCTGGTGCTCCCACTCTGTGCCTCAGAACTTCCAAGTCCATACAGGATATTTTCTGCAGCTCTGCTTTCTGTTAGTTAATCCCTCTCTAACCAAGTCTGATTCTTCACTGGCAAACTCCCAGTCCTCTTGGCAAATCACTTCTTTCCACTTTTGCCCTTCCCTTCCAATTTCTGCTGTTTGTCTTTTCAATACTTTTCCCAAGGGACTCTTTTGGATGTTTTGGAAAACATTCTGTAATGGCTGAATCTCATGTAAGAATCACAGAATCACAGAAGTGCAGGTATTTATGTCTAATTTTTTTTTTCTCCAGTTGTAAAGAGTTTGTCGTCCAATATCATTGCTGCAGGCAGCATGTGGTTTCCTGTAGGCCACTATGTAGGTTGTGAGTACAGCACATATGGGTCTCACGGCACTTTGTCAGGCACACGGTAAATGTGCTGATGCTATGGAGACGGACGGGAGCAGCACTAGCGTGGTTTGGCCAAGGTGAACCTTGCCAGGGGTTGAGGTGCCACAGCTTTGGCATGGGGGTTGGTTGACCATATTGTGTTGGGAAGTCAGGTGCTATCAACACTCACACACAGCTTTGTGAGGCACTCAATACCTGGAGCTGGTAACAGATTTATAAAGCAGCCAGTGTTTACCTCTGCTTTCAAAATGCTGCCCTGTTGGTAAAAACTCTCGTGTTTGGGTTTCTGGTGTCACTGATGGGCTCTGCCAGTGAGTGAGCTTTTGCAATCTTTCCTGTCACTTCTGTGCTGTAGGTGGGTGGCTGGGACAGTCTCCTGATCTCAAGTTAGCTGGCAGGGTGTTGCGACAGGTGAACCTTGCTCTCCAAACAGTCAAATGGTATCTGTATTGTCCTGTGACNGTGAGCTTTTGCAATCTTTCCTGTCACTTCTGTGCTGTAGGTAGGTGGCTGGGACAGTCTCCTCAAGTTAGCTGGCAGGGTGTTGCGACAGGTGAACCTTGCTCTCCAAACAGTCAAATGGTATCTGTATTGTCCTGTGACTAGACAGCAGTCTGCACTGAATCCTCTGAATTCAGCAGAGGAGAGCAGATCTTTGATTTCTTATTCTCTGGGTCCATTAGTCCCAAAAGGATGGTTCCTGCTGCAGCAGTTTGATTTGCTGTGTCACTACCAGAAGTGACAGGTTTAAGGACTAATGTATGCCCCTGGTGCCCAGGTTCAGACTGACCCATGCAATTTGCATACAAGGTAAATATCTCAAGCAGACCCTGTTTCCCTCCACTGCTCTGTGTCTTATTAGCACGCTCAGGATAAGAAAAGGCAATTGTAAATCAAACAGCACTTAAATTGGTACACCAGAGGGACAAGTGAGCTCAAAGCATTGCCCACACGACTGGTTTCATGGCCTGACGTGAAGGCTGCTCTTGGGACTGGCCTGCAGCCTCTCCTGGAGAGCCCTGAGTGATGATACCCATGTCACTGTTACTTGTTCCTTGAGTGAAGCTGCTTTTTCTGCCTGGGAGGTTTTGATTTCTTTGGAGAGGGGGAAAAAAAAGTCCACAGATCAAGGGTCAGAAGTCCTGTGACAGTCAGGAGATATTTTTTATTTTGATTGTCCTTATCTTATAGTGTGGCCTTTAACTAAAGGAGGCAGAAGGTAAGTGAGAAGCTGTCTCTGCCCAGGCAGAGTGCTGGCAGTTCTGAATCAGAGGTTCTCAACACCAGAAAGAAAACTCCTGTGCCAAAGTGGGTAGTTTTCTATCCCACAGGAGAGCACAGCAGCAGATTTGGGCCCAGACACTGGTTGATCATGGTGACATCAATTTGAGGTTTGAATCTGGCTTCCCTGATGTTTCTGTGCATGTTGTGGCCTGATCCAGAGCCCACTGAAACATAAAAGTTTATGGTGGGTGCCAAGGAGGGCTTTAGAGCTGGCCTCTAGGACAGCCCAGGTCTCAGGTCATTCCTCATCAGTTCCAGCAGAGGAGAGCCTCTTCTTAGCCAAGTACAGGGCATCGGGTGCTTTTATTTATAATGCAAAAAGAAATGAATGAAAACCAAGCCTCAGGAGCATTCCCAGCATGATACGGATCCTTTGCTGTGTGGCAAAGGACTGGAAGGAGCCTGCTTTCCAATGGATTTGTCTCCCATTCATGTTCCCTGTGACAGGCTTGCAGGTGGGATGCTCCATGGAGGTGGCTGCTGCAGCTATATCTGTGTGCATTGCTCAGTTTACTGGTGCCCCGCAGAGTTCGTGCCTCTGTGTGGGGTGAAGGCAGCCAGCAAAGGAGGTGGGATGGTGAGGAGAAGACAGCTCCAGCTATTCCCAGTGTCAACGTGGAGCTGCTGTGTGGCAGCAGCCAGCAGGCATCTCGCCCTGAGGTTGGAGTCGGGGGGCAAGGGGTGAGGGAGCAGAGATGGGAGCTGAGAGAGGAAGGGGATGGGAGAAATCAGGATGCTCTCCTCCAGTGCAGGAGGTGGTTCCAGCAGGGAGGAGAGGACATGGAGGTGGAAATGCTAGCTCAGAAGGCATCTGGGGATTACTGGGAAGTGCCTCCTCACTCACTAGAAAATTTATGTCCGGGCCAGTGTCCTGCAGGTGGAAATCCCTGCCTGGGGCTGCTGTAACCTACCCCACTCTGTAACTGGGGAGGATTGTTGGACACCCTCCCTCCCCGCTGCCCTGCACAGCAGGCGCCTCTGGCACTCACAGCCGCCAGAAATGAGGCAGTCACACAGGGCCATCTGAAAGTTGTAGTCGCAGCCATCGCTTTGTCGGAGACTGGGCTCTCTGGCAGGACTGTCTCCATCTGAAGCATCCAAAAATGATACGGATCCTTTGGGGCACTGCGCAGTTTAGTTAGTGTGAGTCAATTCAGAATGAAATACTGTGTTTTGATCTTTACAAACCAACCTTTAAAAAATTTTTTGGCAGAAACAATCTTTTTTCCCTCATGGAAAAATTCTTTTTTCTCAGAAACAGAATTCTCTTTCAAACGATCTCCCCTATGGAAAATTCCCAACCAGCTCCAATTCTAAAACTTGATGCCAGACAACATCTAGCAGGCATTAGCAGAGGGTGACTTGGCGTGTAATGTATCATTTAATCCTAACTAGGGCGACATAGCCACATGAATCTGAGAAGCCGAGCAGGCGCTCAGCATCTCTAACTCTGCATGAAGTGGGCAATCCACCAGAAACACACATGCAGAACAGGGAAAAAGTTATAATCGTTTTCCAGGTTTGAAAGCTCAGTTCTGCCCTGAGAAAGAAACTGGCAAAATGTCATCACATGCACCATATCTGCTTTCTCTTATTGACTTCCAAATCCAAAGTGTTTGCTTTACAAATAAGAAGATGCATTTTATACTTTTTTTAGCAGATAGTTTCACCAACAAACAGTTTGAGAGAGAAAAAATCTCCTCTTCCTATAAGAAGTATGCAGGGGAGAAAATTATCTGCCATGTTCACAGGCACAACAAACTTAAATGTTGAAGTTGGTTCTGTTGATGCGCAAGAAATAATAGTCTCCAGTCCTTCTCCCACAGCTCTGCTGCTGCTTTTCCACTCTGAAAAGAGACCAGCCGACAGAGAAAGCACCATTCCCTTCAGCAGAAAAAGGATTTGGAATTCACGCCGGTCTCAAAAGGTAACTTAAAGCCTATTCATGGAAGCATTGCTAAATTTAGCACACATCTTGGGGAAAGAAGCAGGCTTCTGCACAGGATGCGTGGCTTGGCAGTGCGGGACAATATCGTGCTGGGAAGGGAAAAGGAGGGAGAAAGGTGAAGTGCTTCAAGATGCGGTAATGCTTTAGTGTCCTTCAGCAGTGTGTTGATGGGTCTCTGGTTTCATGTGGACCATACAGGCGCATCTTTTAGGTCTGAGCTCACAGGCTGTGATCCAGTATCTCAAACTTGTGTCCCAAAAATGGACTTCAGTGTATGTTAAGTCTGTCCAGACATTGGAGTACTTTTCTAGCTTCAGTGTAAACTGCTCGCTTGCCTGCCCGCCTTTGCTGTGAACTGAGCAAAAGGAGCAGCTCTGGTTCAGGTTTGGGTATGTGGTGTCATGGGCCAGCACTTGGTCTTTGGCAGCAGCCCAGCACTGCTGCATCAGTGCAGCTGAGGGGCAGAACTTCTGTTTTGAAGTATACATGGATGCAAGTTAGCTTAAAGCATTTCTTGGAGCCTGAGAACAGACCAAGCCATTGCACAGTCTCTGTCCTGGTGCTGCTTACTGAACATCCCCGTAGCACAGGAGATCTTACAGGATGAACAATCTGATGACTCTGTTTCCTGAAGAGGAGCTTCTTCCAGACACACCTAGAGACACTGTCTACAGACCAAATTACAATAGATAGCCAGCCACAGATCCATCGACATAAATTGTTCCATCAATATAAATTGTTGTCTGAGACAACGAAAACGCATTTTATTTATCACTAATTTCACTGCAAGTATGAAGGACAGGTTTCCTCTGCCCAAAGATAGCTGTGAACTTTTGGAGGCCGTTATTTTTCTTTAAAGCTCAACCATTAGTAATTTAAAGATGTTAATTTTTTTTCACTTTTGAAAATATTTGTTGCAGCTGAACTGTATTTGGTTTAGTTGGTTTTGAACCTTCAAATTTTTTGACTTTCATAGGCAGCCTTGAGAATGAAGTGCAAGATGGGCACTAACCACATGTCCTTACCAACGTGCTGGATCCTGACTTGTGCGTGTCTTTGATGCTGTTTGCCTCAGAGCCTTCTATTCAAGGCAAGACTTGAATTTTTAATGTAAAAGAGAAGCTGGAGCAAAAAAAAAAATCCTTTTAGAATAAGAAAGAGCTACTGAGAAAACCCTTTCATGCCCTTTGTGCATTATAAAGAGGGAGAAAAAGAGTAGCCCAAAGGTTCTGTGCCCCCTTCCTTTGAAGGTCTCCTTTTATGATTTGTTCAAGCGGTTCTATGCTGTTTTGGGGTTTTCTCTAGTGTGAGCCTTCCCCTCAAAGAAACAGATGAACAACATTTCTCATTTGTCGTTATGTAAAATGTGAAGCTTTACAGTACTGCCTTTCAGGTGCCATCATGAGTTGCTCTTGCACTTTGAGAGTGATTAAAAATGAAAGTCAAAACGGGACGACAGCATTTAGGATCGATTTCATTTCTCAGAGCTAGAAGCACTCAGCATTTCACTGCTCCTGCAGGAAAGACCAACCACAAGCTTAATGAAGGAAGCCTTGTTTCTGAAGGGTTGAGCATGGTTCCAATCTCATAATGGCAGGATTTCCACCTGAGCAGCTGTTGGCAGCTCTGAAATGTTCAGTTAGCCTGTCATCTCTTCTAAATATATAAGTATGTATTTAAAAAGAAAAAGGTAGAAAGTAATAGGAAGTTAAGTCATGCAGGGTGATACGCAAGCCCCAAACATTCCTTGTTTATCTTCTATCTTTGCACTGAGTGCGGTATTGCATAATGTCAAAAGTGCTGAATGTTTTCTCTAGCAAAGTGATGCATTTTAATTAAATTCACCATTTAAAGTTCAGTTATTCATTAAAGGTACACAGTTGTCCAGAAGGACACGCTGACCTTGGATAGACAATCCTCTGAAGAGGACTGTTTAGGGATATGAACTAGAAAAACTGTATTTCATATAATTCACAGACAAAAAACCACGGCTGAGCCTCAGCCCCCCCCAGGCAGCTCTGGCCTCTCCTTTGACTGGGATGGGAGCCCTTGGGCGTTCTGGGTAGTGCCTCACCTCTGAAGGGCGTTTTCGTGCTGCAAGCGAGCAGATACAAAAGCTCTGCCAAAATCAAGCTGCATTTATCCACAACAAAGAACATACAGTTCTCAGCAAACAATAAAACATTTATTCATTTCCATGCTCTTATTTTTTGTTTTCCACTGCTCAAGTGTTCTCTGTGTTGAGGTTGAATCTTTCGGGGCCCAGTAGCCCTCTGCCAGCAGATGTCCTCTTCCCTGAAACAGAGAGGCCCTGTTTTCTCCTAGTATATTTTGCCCTCATCTAGCGTCAGTGTAAACTTCCCTTTGCTGTAGAAATGTTTTTATTTCATCTGCTGAAGGTTCCTTTCTCTCTGAATTTTGTCTTTTATCTTCTCAGATCCAGCACTAGTTTGATCTTGTTTTCCTCTGCCAGTGTTATCCCATCATCAGCCAGTGAGAGAAGCAAGAAAACTGGCTTTATTGAGAGCAGAGTTACTCTTTTCTCCAGAAATATGAAGGGCTTGGCTTCTAATGGTCTCTGCTCAGCCTCTGTGTGGATAAGCAGGTAAAAAACACCATGGTCTTTACTCAACATAGGAACATGGATCAATAGGCAGTAAAAGGTGGTCAAAAGATAGAGGCAAACACTTAGGTTTCAAACAAATAAATTTGATTCAAGAGATTTCCCTACCTACCAAAGTGTCAGTGTTGCTGTAAGAGCTCACCCTACTTGTGGAAATTTAGACTCAGCACAAAATCCAAGTGTGCTTTGGTAAGGGTAAAGGCTTGAAAAGGTATGGCATGTTTTTTTGGTTCTGTCATCTCCCACTGTCTAGGAAAGTGTGATCAAAGAAACACTGTCTTTGGGGGTTGCAAGTATCTGTTGGGCAACTGAAGTAGTATTTAAAGGTCAGGGCGCTCTGTTGGTGAGAGATGTATAGAAAGGGCAAAAGAACCACAGAGGACTTCCTGTGTCATTACAGCAGGTGCTGCCTGAAGTTGAGAGAAGAGCTGCACAAAGCAAACCACAAGGATGATGGTATTCAAAGCGAAATGGTGAAATAGTGAGTCATCCCTGTTTATTAAAGTGGAGGGAAAGAGATTTCTGCCTCAGTTAACTTCTCCGTGGGTTATAAAGGCAGCCTTTAACAAAAGGGGAAAAAATAAATCCCAGTTTCATTACATTCCCTTCAACCCAACCAAAATCCCTTTAGACTATGGAAGCTACCAATTACATAATGTTACCAAAAAATCAGGATTTGTGGAGTCTTGAGTTTAATCTTTCTTTGTAATCAGGGTGATATGTTGCGAGGTTGGAAACAAACATCCATGCTCGTGAGTGTATCTCAGATACCCAAAGTTAAAGAGCTCTAGTGAAAGCAGGTAGTTGAGGGCACGTCCCCTGCTGCACGCTGCGCTGTATGGGGACACCGAGACTGTTACAGTCTGTCACCCAGCTAGTGCTTCAGGGCAAGCTCAGGAACTGCTCTGCTGTGTTGTGCCATGCAGACTTGCTCGCAAGGCCTGAATCAGATAGAAAGCCCAGGTTTATTTGGAATAGATCATCCCTGTATAATAGATAATATATTGATTTGGGAATTTATTTTATTGGCTTTGTTGTTCCTTAGTGAGAGTTTGACTTCCCAAAAGGAATGCTTATTTGTGGAAGGACCTCGCCAATGCGTTTTCCAAGAGGTTCCTGTTGTTTTGTGCGGATGTACACTTCAGACCCTCTAGTATGTTAAGTGACCTATTTCTCAGAAGCTTTTCCAAAGAGCTTTTCTGCAAGTTCTGTTGCCACGCATTACTGTGGTAGTGAATCAAGTTGCACGTGTTGGGTGCCTGTGGTGCCCACTCTTGCACAGGTGGTGCCCTCTGAAACAGTCCACCTTAAGAAGGCAGGCTGGTGCAGCCAGGAAAGCTCACTCCTCACAGAGACCGTCCATATGGGCTGGTACTATCTGTCTGTTGGTATGAAGACAAACAGCTTGCAAGAAATCAAAGCCTGATCATGTGCACGGTGCGAGTGTGTGTGTGGGGATGGGTTAATGTTGACAACGTTGGTGCTTGGTCACCTAGGTGATGGATCTTGCTGCTATAGTAACCTGGAGGCTACGTTACTCATCACATACGAGCTATAACAAACAGGAATGTTGCTAGGTGTTTGTATCTTGTGTCCCCTGTAACTGTCCATTGCCCTTTTTAAATATTTACAAGAATTGTAAAAAGAAACTTTTAAGTAAAGATTTTATTTCCCTTTTGTTTCTTGGAATTGTGTCCTGGAAAAGACACGATATTTATGCCCAAGCATTGAACTTAGGATACAAATTTTTGAAGAAAAGTAATGCTGTTCCTCAGCACCTCCTGAGCTCTTGTTTCTTAGGACTGTCCCTCGCTAGGGAAGCTGATATTCTGACTTGTATCCGGAGGAGTTTGAGCCAACTCAGTATATATCTTTAGGCATCCACGTGGACTTTTCGTATACTTGTGCCATCATGCATACCTGCAGCCGTGTGCTGTGCCAGGGTCATGTCTGGAGCGTGGATGTTCTGTGTATGGCTTGTGGTAGATTGTGGGACGCTGACTTCTCTTTTGTGACCCAAAAATAAGCTATTTTAATACATGAGGTGCTTTTAGCTCATTAACGGTGTAGTATGTTCATTCAGGGATACAACCTTATGTGCTGCTGGTTAAGAGACTTTCTTGGATTCAGACACCAGCATGTTTTGATGTGTATCACTGAGATCTGTGAAAGATGATTCAGAAGTCACAAGAGCACAGTGTGGCAGATCAGCTCATAAGACTAATGGATTTTTCTTTTTGATGACTGTAGAAAAATTGGCTGGGCGT
Organism: Psophia crepitans; assembly: GCA_013399095.1. Classification (NCBI taxonomy): domain Eukaryota; kingdom Metazoa; phylum Chordata; class Aves; order Gruiformes; family Psophiidae; genus Psophia; species Psophia crepitans. The sequence continues at coordinate 314,166 of VWZZ01007540.1, forward strand.
TTTCAGGAGTCCCACAGTATATGCCCTGCTTTACCCACAGTGCGTCAGCTTTTTCACTTGGACAGTGGAGATAGTAGGAGATGTTTTAAATTCCTATATGGTGGTACTTAATGCCAGAGCGGAATTGGTCAAGGGGAATATGTCCTGATGGCTTGTGGAGGGAGAAACTGGTATATCCTCCACAAACTGACCTGACTAAACTTACTGCTTCTTGGAAATTTTTACAGGGGATGAATAAAAATCTGAAAAAACATTAATGAAATCAAACGACAACTGATAAAAATGAGACTGCCAACTTCCTGTCCCAGTGCGTTGGGTCTGGCTGAGATGGAGTTCATTTTCTCACAGCAGCCCTCGTAGTGCCATGTATGGGTGGCCAGCAAGGTGTTGGTAACCCCAGTGTTGTGACTACTGCGGAGCAGGGCTGGCACGGCATCCGGGCTGTCGCTCCAACATTGCCCCTCAGCAGTAGCCTGGGGGTGAGCAAGGTCTGGGGAGGGGATGCAGCTGGGACAGCTGACCCAAACTGGCTGAAGGGATGTTGGGTTAGATGTTTTGAAAAGACCTGAGAAGAATATCTGTTTGTGGTACTCCAGCTGTAAATGTCTAGGCATTAGCTTCAAAGACTCTACTCACCAGCATCCTTTTCCTCTCAACAATTTTCCTCTTGGGATTGAATAGCAGTGGCGTATCTGCCTACAAAGCAGTTTTATTTGTTAACTGGAAAAGCTGATGGGTGAGTGGGTCAAGGCAGCCAAACTGGGGAGAGTAGTCAAGTGTGAAGGTGGAGCTGATGAGGCCATGCTCAGTGCTGTGTAAGGGTCGCTGGCCTCAGAGTAAAAGAGGCTTCTGAGTTTAGAGAAGTCAGCTATCCTACACGGAGATGCCTACGGCCAGGGTTCGAACAAAGACTATTTTTGCTGAAGGGCTTAGATGCCGTCTTTCTGCCCCTTGTTCCTGGGACCTTCTGAACAGGAACATGGCAATTACTGGATGCGGTTGAATTTGCCTCTTTGGCTTTTATTTCATTTGGGCTGCAAAGCAGAGGATACTTCCATAGCAAAGGCTAGATCGATTTCTCCCTGTTGCTGACTCGGAGCTTGCTTGAACACGCATAATACGTGCTGATGCTATCAATAAAAGCAGATCTGTCTCTTGCGCTGAAAATTGTTTGTCAACCATGCCATACTGAGATTTTGTTAGATGTTAATTAAGTTACAGGTATGTGTAGAATGCCATGTGTTGCTGGGAGGGATGGCAGATTCTTTCCGTGTGACCCAATTTGCAGTAGGTTTGGGTACTGCAAACGAGGTGTCTGAACAAAAGGGTGGTTCACTGAAGGCGAAACGGAGGATGTCCAAGCACTAATTTGGCCTGAGTCGTCAGCGAGACATTTTTGCCTTCATGTCTGTCTAATGTGCTGGCCATGGTTTTGTTGTTCTTATTTTTTCTCATCTTCTAGGTGTGTATTTTCGATACCAGGGTGAAAGGCAAGGCACCAGAAAGAACTACCAAATCTAAGGAACTAGGGCAAGGAGGAGAGTGCCTCTTGTGCAACATTTTGGGCAAGGACTGGGCACCAGGCAAAAGAAAAGAAGGGGGCAGAGGAAATTAAGGTTCTTTCTTGCTCAGTCCTACAGCCAGTTAACACTGAAGTCTTCATCTCCTAAGGATTATTAGTATCATTATTATGGTGTCCTGTGATACTCCATACATCATGGGTTCAAGGTAGTAGTAGTTTTCTAAGCATGTTATATAAAAACCCAAGGTGTTCATCAAGATGTGCTAATTAAAGAGACAGAGCAGACTCATTTAGAGGATGTGGCTTTCATGAAACACCACAGCAATTATCTCTGAGCTTTGAAAACTAGTTCTTTGACAGTCAGACTCACAGAGAGAGACCACGTTTTCTGCCCTCCTTCCCTGCATAAAACCTGCTGGAGAACTGGTGCTGGTATTCAGCGTCACGCTCCTTTCTTTTCTGTGTTCTGCTCTTGCCAGAAAGCACTTTATTCGGGCTGGGCATGCTCACTCGCTTTTAGCAAGCCCTGAAGAAGGAAACTGAGAGATGAGATAAAGGTGGGGTGGCCTTTGCTCCCAGTGTGCTACTTGCGTGCGTGATGGGCATGAGCTGGTGAAAACGGAAGGCGGCTGGTATAAGCTAATACACAGCTCTTGAAACTGCGCGGCCTTTCTGTCGCTGACTCAAATACACATTGTGCTCAGAACCGTGGTGGCAGGCACATTGTCTTGCAGCCAGGCATCTGACGCCGTAGAAACTGGAGTCAGTGGTGCTTCACTCCCCACACCTAAGGCTGATACTACGCTGCATCTGCACGAAGTAACTTCATGGTTCAAACGCTGCTGTGGCAGAGCTCGTGACGAGGGAACGCTTGCCTGCGCCTGTCCAAAGTACTTTGATTTGTGGCCCTCCTAATGTATTTCCAGTTAAATTGCGGATATATCTGTAGAAAAACTCTCTCTACATCCTAAAAAGTATAAATTGTACAACAGTTCTGGTAATCTTGTCTCTGGTATGTTCCATGCTTGTTCTATGACATAAAAATACAGATTTTTATATCATATATCAGATTTTTATATCATTATATAAATACAGTATTTAGGGTGCAGTCTCCAAACCAGTGTCTTCCTTCCCTGTCTCACCATCCTTCCCCACTGTTTCGCACGTACCTGTTGGGGGTCTTGGTGCCGCAGGGACCAGCCAACTGTTAATGAGTGTCCTGGCTCTGGCTTAGGATAGTCCTGCCACTGGTGGTTAACTGAACGTGGTGGTTCAGGTCAAACCCATCGCACATCTGGTCTGGGCCTGCTCTTTGAAGTGTGGATACTTCATTTCTTTTTGATGCTGACTGAAGGATGCTAAGTGTTAGCCTTTTATAGACTAGAGCTTATAAAACAGAGATAACTGAGAGACCTGGAGCTCACTAGTTTCCAGGAGTGAGACTAATCCAGGATAATTCTTACTATTAGGAGAAAATTACTCTCTTGATATTTTTGAAGTACATAATGGTAATAGATTTCCATCTACCCTCCTAGGTGGTCCAGGACTCCTGCTGCTGCCTAACCATCGGTTTTGTTTGAGAGAGCAGAAAAGGAGCAAAAGACTCTGCGATAGCTGTACTGGGGCTCGACATGTTACCCTGGCTGGTGCAGCATGCACACCTAGGAGTGGCAAGAAATTCAGCTCAGCTGAGCTACAAATGAACACTGAAACTTCCTGTGGAAACTACTAGATTGATTCTGTACCTTTGGCAACAGGTAATTGCTTTGCCTCATGCAATTATGTGGGGTAATTAAAAGAAAATTATACAAGGAATAGCGAGAAACCATCAGTGCATTCTCCACATTTGTGGTCTCTTCCTTTAAGAGTGATTATGCTTTTTTTTTTTTAACTTTATTTTTTTAGCCCAGCCTGCCTCTTGCTTTCTACCCAGCTGAGCAGTGCGGCATAGGAAGGGAAAATAAAAATATACTTTTAGCACATTACTGAGTTCTGCTCATTTTTACAGCAAGATGTCTAGTAGAGGCCCTTATTGGAACTGCAGTGCGAAAGCAGAATGATTTAAGGACTCCAAAATTCACATTTTCTTCCAGCCTGATATAGTGAGGGACTATTAATACACCAGGCAGACCTCTAAAATAGTTGCAGCTCAGTAAGTGACAAATACATTTTGGTTGGCTCAGAATATATTACGGCAGTTTTCTTGTGCTCTCTCTTTAATAATTTAGGGGTGTTTTTTCTACATAAAACAGTACTTTTTTGAAAGGTGCAAAGTGGCAAGGTAGCAGGCAGTTTCTCTAACAAAGGTTCATCCATTACTTCCGAAGTGCTATCACGCTGCTATGCTTAACGAACGACCCGTCAAGAAAATTGTTCCTGGGATTAAACTTAATTGCATGCAAGAGATGGAAACTTTGTTATCAAGGGCTAAGAAAATATCAGGTGGCTTAATGAACTCAGTAAGGTGGCAGTTTTAACTGAAACCTGCTTGCTTAATAATAGAAAAGACCTTAGATTTGAGCAAGGTGTTTTATAAGCAGCGTGTCATTTCTCTACTGCAAGGCAAGAGACAATTTTTCAGCTGTGTTGGCAAGAAACATTAAGTTCATTGTCAGTGTTTATCCTCTAAGCCACAGACTAAACGGCCTATAGCTGGAGGAGATTTCTTATTGGAAAAATTCTTTTAGATTGAGACTTGGCATCTGATGACTAGGGTGGTTTTTCTTAATGCTTGCAAAGCCATTTATCCAGATACGTAATTGAAATCAGGAGATGCTTCAGAATGACATGGCTGTGACTGATACTGAATTTTGAAGCGTTGAATAAAGACACTAAGTTTTAGACTGTTAATGTTGACCTATTTTATAATAATTTGGACGTTTTCCTATAAATTTTTAAAATACATGTTTTGGCTTTGTTATGCTGAGAATAACTTGTTTTCCTTGCCAGTCCTGCAATTTTGTTTTTGTGGCACAGTAAAATGAATATGAATATTCCAGTTGTATTCACAAATGCTGCGAACTGGTAGATTGTTCGAGGCACTTGTGCATACTTCCATTAAAAAAAGAAAAAAATAATTTTAAGAAAAGCATTTTTTTAAAGTGCATATCAACACCAACAGCATCTTGCAGGATTCCTCACCTCTTGGCAGACAGTCTTTGCCTTGTGGGTGCTCTTAGGGGCCAGTTCGTGTTTTCCAGGGTGATGTTACGGAAGCCGTGCCTGCGGCTGGGCAGGGCAGTGGGCCGTCAGGTGGGGCTTCCTGATGGAGAGCAGCCAGACGGATCCAAGCAGGCTGCCTCTGCACTGTCACCAAACACACACGCTCTGAGGTCAGTCTCGCATATTTGATCAATACTGCTTTCCACTTACAACGGGAAGTTAGTCGTCGTATTCCAGAGAAGGCCCACCTTGATTTGGTAGATGACGGGTCACTGCTGCCTGGTGCTCTGCTGCTGCCTTGGCGTGGTGTGATGCTGCCTTTCGGTCTGTTTGCCACTCAGAGTCGATAGACTGGTTCTGTCGGGAGCCCTGATGAACATTAGGAGCTTCCTTGTAAACCCTTCCAGTATCTGTCAGAAATGACCTAATTATTAGAAGAGGATCCTTTGCTCTCCCGACTGCAGGATTGTCCCACCAGTCCTGCGGACCGCCTGACTGGGGATGGGAGCCAGTCATGTTTGCCCCAAATGGCAAGAACAAACGCCAATTTTCTACAACTTCTGCCTTTAAGCTAAAGATTTTTGTGTGAAGCTTTCTATGCCATTTATCAGGTATAATGAGAGATTTCTTATCGCTTTTCCCCAGCTGGCATCCTGGCTTCAGATTCCTTCTCTGTGATGAGAGCTGCCCCATGGACCACTGGACTGGGGACAAGGGAGGTAACAGAGTTTATAGTACAGAGAGCTGTGCGTGAGGGAGAGTGCAGCCAAACAGCATAAAAAAAACCGGGGCCAAAACTGGGCCCAAGAGTGATTAAAGCGGTGGAAAGCAGGATAACCTGGTGGATTGGGGAGGCTGGGGCGCAGGGGTTTCTGCCCCTTGGCTCCTGTTCCTACGTGTCATTTAGGGTAAACGTTATTAGAGTAGCTAGCGTTTGCCTTACGGCTTTTCTGACGGAACATCCTGCTGGTGTCTCTTGGTTTGCGTGTTGACTGTGAGATCTTTGGATCTGGCTGGAAGTGCTCCTGGTGTTAGAAACTCAGGACCCATCTTGTCTCAGTTGGAGCTCCTAAAATTGGGAGCTGTTTTGGAAGTGTGACTCCTCATCTGTATGTGAAATAAAACTTGCAGTCCCAGTGTAACTTTCACCCACGTACTGGGGTGCTGGGAGGGCCGAGTGCCTCTAAATGTTGAACAATGGCAAGTCAGCACTATGAGCAATTGTTGTTGTGAGTCAGTGCTGAATCCCTGCCAAAGATGCCTTTTGCAAATAAAATTTAGCACTAATTTATCAATGGTTAGTTGATAACATGATGTAAAGCACTCAGTACATAATGAATCCTTCTGGATCGAAAGAAAATGCTCATAAGGACTTTATTATAAATAAATACTGTGTTTAAGTAGACCAAATCAATGTTAAGGGTATTGCTGTGTTTCTCCACTAACAGTTTGCTACTTTCCTTACTACCCACGGCTGCAGAGAGGGTTCTGTTAATGTTTTGGGGTTTTTTTCCATTTTGCTACCTTAACAAACCTGTCAGTGTGTTCTTTACTCCTTGCTGTGCCAGTGCTTCAGCGACTCCTGCGTACAGCCAGGTAATGCCCCGCTGTTCCTGCCGTTCGGAGTGCCCTGTACCCGCGGCCCCTCGCAGGCAGCTCTGCTCCCTGCTGCCCCCAGCCAGTGCCCCGTCGCACAAAGACCGGGATCAGTGGCACAAAAGCAACTGCCCCCAAAAATCTTCTTCTGCATGCCACGCTCTGCTTTTGTCAGGAAGGGCTTTTTCTAGATCAGTGGCCCCATGATGAAGGTAATCCATGTGTTCTGCTGCCCGGACCTCATCCTGGGGGAGAGGCCACCCGAGTGCTGTCGGTTCCTCCGCAGATTCTGGTCTCAGGCCTGGAAGCGAATGGCAGCTGGGCTTCTCCCAGCCGTGCCCAGAGCACCCGCTGCGCTCTGCGTGCGTCTGCTCCGGGCTGATGCATCTGAAGGCTCGGTGCGTTGTTCAGGTTCGGGTTTTTTGGTGGTTGGGTGTTTTTCCCATTTGCTGACCTGATTCCAGCAGCGAGACTTGCCGTGCTGCGGGCTGAGCCCCACAGCCAGCCGGGTTCCCTGGGGCTGCCCCTGCGCCCCGCACCCCCAGCCTGCGGAAGGGAGCCAGAGCTGCGGCAGGAAGCAGGGCCTGAGGGTGGCGGGGGGCATACAGCTTCGGCCGGGGCTGGCCAGCAGCCCCGGGTGCGCTGGCGGGCAGATCCCTGCAGGCAGGTTTCATCCCCCCGAGTTGGGACGGTGCAGTCGGTGCCCCGGGGACGTTTGCAGCCTGCTGGTGCCCCGGCCGCAGCCCCGGTGGTTGCACACCCCCCCCCGCACACCCCCCC
>VWZZ01007540.1:321377-334080 GCA_013399095.1 Psophia crepitans
TGCTGCCCCCGGGCGCCGTGAGTGCGGGGCGGGGGCGGGCGGGCGCCGCGGCCCGGGTGCCGGAGGTGGTAGGGGGGGCGTCTTTGCCCCGGGTTTTCCCCCCTCTTCTGCGAAGTTAGAGCTGGTGAGAGCCGAAAGGGGGGGGCGGGCGTCTGCTCGGAGCTGGCTCCCGCTGGGAGGTGCGCCGTGGGAAAGAGAAGAACGTCTGGCTGTGTGGATGTTCGCTCAGTCCCGGGGCTGCCTGGGCATCTGGAGTTCGGAGAAGTAGGGAGGGGATGGCGCAGGGTGCTGGCACCGTTACGGGGAGCGACCATCCTTGGACACTGAAGTAAATTGCCAGGGCAGACAAGTGGCATCAGGACTCATCCCTTTGGTCTGGGTGGTTTTCCCTGGGGAAATGTAATTTGGGATTGATTGATCATTCGTGGGCGGATTTAAAATCCTAACATCTCTGAAGCCTTAGGGTTGGCATGGAGAAGGGCTGAGAGGAACAAGACGGCTGGTGATGGAGCAAGATGAGAAGCAAGGGGGATAAGAGCACACGTAGCTCTAGATGCTTTGCGGTTTTCCAGATGGGAGCTGACATGCTGAAGTGGAATTGCTCTGCTGGCTTCGGGTGGTGGGTATCAGAGGGGAACGAGTGCTCGTGCCTGTGGAGGTTAGGACCCTGCCAGGCGTGACAGGAATGAAGGCTTTGGGGCATCCCTGGCAGATGTGGAGCATGGCCAGGGCCTGGGGCTAGAGTTAGGCTGAGTCCAGGCTAGAGTTAGGCTGAGTCCCATCCAGACTGCGTGAGTCGCGGGCAGGCAGTGCTGGGCACGTACTGGTGGTGCTGTGGCTGGTGTCCCTCTCGAGGACGGGAAGGTGGTTACACAGCGCTGTTGTGTTTGGCCAGGAGTGTTTCTGAAGTCTCTTGTGCTAGAGAAGCCCCAGCTTGCAAGCTCTTCTGCAAGGGTGGACCCGCTGGGGTAAATACAGCACAGTGTGGTGGGAGGGTGTTGTCCAGAGAGGTGGGCTTGACCCACAGCATTGAGTCTGCCTTGTTACAGTGCTTCTGTGTCAGAGCAGGAGCCTTAAATGGCATTTCTGTATTCCTCATAAACGCCTCAGACTGTGCATGCAGTTTGATCACTGTTGAGCCCTAATATCTCCCTGACTCAAAAAGCTACAGGGGAGCTGTGGTTTTGCTCCATTCCTGCAGCAGTGCGGAGCGTACCTCCTCGCGTGCCTTACCAAGCGAGGGGGGACCACCTGCCCCGGAGCCTTGCTCTGCAGCAGGGGCTTGAGGAGATCACTCAGTTCTGCAGAGAGTTCAGGGAATTGCGTGTATCCTAATGATCTCTTGCATCACGCATGGATGTGCTCGCGGCTCTCAGCTGTGCTGTCAGTGTCTGAATGTGCTCAGTCTGTCGTGATTGCATCTATTCATCTAATGCTGAGGAGCTGTGCAGAAACCTGTAACGGGGGAGCGTGGCCCGCTGTGATCTCCCCATGATTTCCAGACTTCATCTTTCCTAATTATGAACCACAGAAGGTGGTAGGTTTCTTCCCACCTTTGATGTCCAACCCTGAAAGTTGACTGTCGCACTGGACTTTCAGCTCGTGCTGCCACAAAACCAGCTTTCTGCAGCTGGGAAGTCTGTTGTTCTGCTGATCCTGCACAAGCTTGGGTGGGATCCAGCACCTTCTCATGAGCACTGTGAGAAAAAGAGCTTAAAAGATAATATAATAAAAATAACAGAACTTATTTCTATCATTAGTGCTGCCAGATCCCAGCAATCAAAATTATTCTGATTCAGGTCCTGCCAGGTGAATGAAATTGACTTAGGTAGCAAATAATAAATTTTGGGTTCTTTACGTTGCCTCGGGCCCTTCTCTGACTCCTGGGGGGCACAGTGTTGTTCTTTTAAGTCCAGGTGAGCTACAGAGGAACCTAAAATCATGGATTTAGAACAAAGACTCTTCAACAGTCTGTTAATTCCAGCAGACAGACATGTAAGAAAATTGGTGTAAGATCCACGATGGAAGAGCAGGAGCGGGCTGCGGTGAGTCAGTGCAGCGAGAGGGTGTCCAGGGAGCAGCACATCCACTGGCAAGAAGGTGGCCTTTTCCTGGTGCTGTTTTTCAGGGTATCTGTGACACCAGATTCTTTGGTGTAGTTTGTATTTGGCTGGACCGAGGGGGTGTGCTGCTTTGTAAACCACCACCCTGGGGGGCTGGTCTTTGCTTAGCCAGGCTTTCCTGCCCTGCGCTCTCTCCTGCTGCCAATAATTCCTGTCTGTGTGTGTCTTGCTCTAGCTGCCCTGCAGCAAAATGGCATCGGTGACATGCAAGCAAGATGCTCTGCATTCCTTTCCTCTTTGATCTCACAACTTCAATCCAAGTGATAGGAGCCGGAGCTGGGAGATGATTCAGTGGCGGCTTCCGCAGCCTGTGAATTTTGGCAGGTGCTCCTCGAATGCGAGGATGTGGCAGGCAGGAAGGTGTCTGTGATGCTAATGTGTCCCAAGAAGTAGTAGGTGAGGAGTCCTGACAGCAAGTGCACAGTGTGCTGAGCCTCATTTCTCTCCTGTGCAGCTCAGCCTGAATTGGAAAGAATATGCAGTTTGATGTCAGAAAATTCCATGTAATTTTGAGGCAATTGCGACATTTTAAGGGCTTATTAAAGAAAGAATCTTGTCATTAGTAGGAGCTGGGAGGATGTAACAGCCTTGAGCAGAAGGCAGCTTGAGGTTGTGCAGTCAGTAAAATAATTTGTTGGATTCATTGGAAAATGTTTTTTTCAGATGCAAAACAATATTCAGTGAGTTTTAATTGAACTCCAGATGTACAGTGTGGAGTAGCAATAAATGCATACCCTGTGTCTTTTACTGCTCCGGGAGATAAGTTCCATGTGTTTGTGATGGGTGTTGAAATCCCCAGGAACTGGGTAGAACTGATGGCTGGCGCTCCCCAGTCCAAATCTGGTTTGGGGTTGTTTTTTTATTAATTCCTTGTAAACCCTTCTAATACTAGGAGCTAGTTATTCTGCAACAGCCAGGGGAGAAGGGGTTTCATTAAAATCTTCTGCTTCAGGAGGGGTAAATGATAAGAACCGGAGGGCCGAGGAGCCTCTCGTCCCTCTTGCTCTGTACGTATCGGAGACCGGCTGCTCAGCTGCCCCGGGCTCTGCCGAACGCTCCTGCCTGCCATCCCTGGTGAATCGTGCCTTACAGCAAACGCTGCAGCGCAGACCGGGCGTCCGTGGGGACCGGGACTGTTTGCGGAGGATGGGATGATGTCTGCGTGTGTCAGGGGATGCTTCCACAGAACCCTTTGGGGAGAGGAAGCAGAAAGCAGAGCCTGTTGTGGTCCTGCTGAGGTGGCACGTGCGGTCGTGCTGGGCCCTGCAGGCGTCTCTGCTGGCCCTGCAAAGCCTGGTGGTAGCTGCTGTGCCGGTGCGGCGCTGGGGCTTGTGAGTGACCGCCTTGCAGGATGCTGGGAGGTGGAAGACAGCTAGTGAGGGAAGGGGATGTGAGGAAAAGCCTTTAAACGGGCTTTTTCACAAAGCAAGCTGTAAATCCAGACAGAGGGAGAAAAGCTAGCTGGCAGTGATGTGGATTGATTATGCTCGTTGACATATGGGTATTTTCACCGTGTTGAGGTCCTGATTTAGGGATCCAAACGCAGTAGATCCTGATTTGAAGAAGCTGCCTCCTGTAACAGGTTATTCCTGGCCTTTGCCCAGCCCTCCTGTATCCCGTATGGACTGAAGTGATGACTTCTTTTTGTGTCCTGTATGGAGTCATCAGCTTCAAAAGAAGCCTTGTCGCTGGTTCCCGGTTCTCTGTGGTTTGGGGATGCCTTGGAAGTGGAGGAAAAGGCTGAATTGGAAAAATGTCTCTGGCCCCTTACGGGATTTGCTCTAGTGAAATGGTAGACTTGAGTATCTTACTGGTCTCTGGACATGAATATTTGATATTCCGGCTGAGTGTGACAAAGATCTGACTAAAATTGGCGGGGAAATTAAGAGAAGGAATGACTATTTCTAGCAGAAATGTTATAAATGCTGCTGAATTTGGAAACACGGAGCTCCCTTTCACCAGAGAGATGTACACTGAAGAACTGGAGACAGGGAAACTGGAAATGTCTGTCTGAAGATGTGCATTCTCCCAGAACTGGAGGAGGGTGGAAGCCAATGCAACTTTGCACAGAGATGATGCTCTTTACGTGGGAAGAACCTGTTGTGCTTGCCTGCTTTGGGCGCAGTGAGTTCTTTGGCAAAACACAGAAAAAACAAGAAATATCTTTAAAAAGAAGGAGTGTTAAAGGGTACAAGTGAACCAAATGGAATTGAGGCAGAAGCTTTGCTGCACGCGTGCATGTATTAATACCACAGCGCTGTAGGTCCTGTCCATAGGACAGGAGCCCTCCTTGCTGTGCACTGATAAGCAGAAGGCTGGTTTCCACCCTGTTGTTGCATCCTGCTGCTCACGGGCTGTTTGGGACGAGGTGGCCCGGCAGCTGGGCCGCGTGGCTGCTCGCAGGAGGGAGGGCAGTGCCCACACACCAGAGCATCGCTTCCAGGTCTGGAGAGATGGGGCGTCTGGGGGCAATGAGTTGTCCTCCTGCGCAGTTCTGCAATTCCTGCTTTTGCACTACCAAATCTTTGCTCATTAATGGGTTTACAGGAGCTGGAAAAGGCATTTTACTTCTGGATGGGTATTTTCTTCCCGGGTGATGATACATTTGCTTTGCAGAGTTGTCTTGCTTGGTGCCATGCCCTACTGTTGAAGTCAATTTGAACACTAAAGCTGAAAAGGGTAAGTTTGCCTCTTCTCCTTTGCTGTTGCTAAGCTAGAGGCCATTTCTTTGTGCTGAATTCTCAAGTGTAGGACTGACTGTCAGGTTTTTCCTACACTGCTGCTGCGAGGAGACAGAATCACTGTCGGTGTTTCTGAAAGGGAGCAGTGACTTCATTTTGTGGCATGACACTGTAACACCTTGTTTTCAGGGAAGAGGCAAATGTTGTAACCTGAAATCTGGTTCCTTGTTAAGATGCTTCAGCTTGAACTCCAGGATAGGCTGGACTCTGACCCCTCTGCTTGGAGTGAACAGTCTGGCTCTGATGCCCCCCTCCTGTCTGCAGAGCCAGCAGAAGGCAGCACTTCGGCTGTTCCAGCTCCAAAGCATCCTAGGCATGGCTGTGTCCTCCTTTCCACCTCCTTTTGGGCATCGGTCACCTCTAGTGGAAGAGTGTGGTGGGACAGCGATGGCTTAATTGGAACAACAAGGTCAGCAGTGCTTGGCTTGCCCTTGGTGGCATCCCAAATGGCTAATTTGCCCTTGCCCGTCTCTGCCTGCCTGACTGTAGAAGCTCAGAGGTGGGTGCTGTAGTTTTAAATTGTGTGTTCGTTTGGACCCCAGCACTATCTGGACGTGGAGCTCCCTGGGGGGAAGCAGTGGTCAGAGCCCAGCTGCAGTGTTCAAGTGAGTCCTCTGCCCCACTGCTGCTCTGCTCTGGTGCCTCATCAGGATCCAAAGCCATCATTGAAGGCGAACAACTTCGGGTGAAATCGTGTGAAACCTTTCGACATCTGTGGAGGTCTTTTTCCTGTCATGTTTTCTGCTTTCAGACGTGTTGAGACAGCGCACGATCCTTCGCACCTTTTGCAAAATCAGTCGCTAGCTCTCTTGGTTTGTGCCCAGCACTCCCTGGGCCTCTTGCACAGGTTGGTAGGTGATTTTATTTTATATTGGAGTGATTGGACAATTTTAGCCTGGAAAAAGCTGTGTGTGGCTGTCAGAAGGGAAGTCTGTCCAGTTCCTTCCCGAGCGTGTGGTCCCACTGTCCTGTCATGGGACAGCTTTTCGCCTTGGTGAGCAGTCAGGCTTGTGGCTTGCTGCTTCCCAAGCCACACGTGAAGACGGACGCAAGCAGGCTGGTTTTGTGGGCATCTGGTAGCAGCTTCACTCCACCTGGGTGGAGAGGAAGACACTACACTGAGGACAAGCTGAAAGCTGTTGGCATTTTCTTGCATCAGTTTCTCAATGTTATTGAATATTTTTGGCATTGGTCAAAAGTCTTTTAAGGAGTCAGATGTCAGCCCACCTGCATATGTCTTTACCTTTGAAATAAGTCTCTCAAACTTTTCCAACCCCTCGACGTAAGAGCTTGCCCTGTTCCCAGAACAGCTGCTCTGCTTCTCTCTTGCTTGAGCTGCCTTTTGTCTTTAATTGTTCTAGGTAGAGACCCAATGGCAAAGCCTAACCTTTGCTGTTCCGGGGAAAATTCCCGTTCTTTTAATGCGACCTCCCACTTCAGGGTTGCGGAAAACCCCCTGGCCTTCACTTGGCTGTGCTCGCTCCTTCCCTCTCCTCCCGGGTGGGGTCTGCGCGGGTGCTCCGGTGCATTTTAGCTGCAGTGGTGGAGCTGCCCCGGGGCAGGGACTGATTCTCCCCATCATCTGCAGCGGGTGGCTGCAGCTCCTGTTGGTCTCTGGAAATCAGTCTGTGTTTATCGAGTCCGTATTTTGGCAGTCAGGCTGTTAAACACCCAGGTTGGGACATTTCTTGCCTCTTTATCACAGCTGTTGGTTTTCTTTCTGCCTGCCTGTCTGTTCAGTGTGACGCTTGGGGCTCTAGCTGTGTGCTGGTAAGAACGGCCTCATTTTTACACGGGGCTTTGTTGGCTCTGCTAATGCTCTGAATGGTTTTACTCCTGGGAAAGAGGAGAGGGAGGCTGGAAAAACTCCAGCTGGAAGTTGCCGTGCCTCTGCCAAAAAATAAAATAAAAAAAAAAATTATATGGAAATGAATTCCTCACCCCTGTGCAAAGGAGGAGGAGAAACAGTCCCTTTGTTCCAGAAAGAGATGGAAAAAGGAGAGAAGAGAGGGGGGTTTATATTTCTCTTGTTGATGGGGGAGAAGGAAAAGATGATCACTGAGCGCTTAGGAGCTCCCACATGCCAGGCTGCATTTTTAACATCCCGCTGTCTTTGTCATACAGTAACAAAGCTGGGGGTTTTAATTAGCCGGTGGTTGGTTCTGATATTCTAATTTCCAATGCTGCGAAGTGACTCCTGAGGCAGGTGGCTTTGTTGCTAGCCACGTGTGGTGGTGGCATTTAANTTTTGGCTTCCAGGCATCTTTGAGTCCAAAAGCCATCATGTTCTCCGTGGAAATGCTGCTGCGTGCCCTGCACAAGCGCTGCTCAAGTGCTGCAAGTTCGGTTGCCTTGGAAACTGTGTGCCATATATGTGTGTGTGTGTGTGTATATCTCTGTGCATACACACATTGTTTTCTTTCCTGATCCAATGCTCTTCAGCCTGGAAGGACTCTCCTTCCAGATGACGGGCTCGTTCAGGGGCCTCCATGACCAGTGCTGAGCACTGACCCCTGCGCCTCTGCCAGGGCCATGGCCCAGCACTGTTCCCCGTTTGGTGTCACCTGGTGTTTCTCCTCGTTTCACTCCCTCTCCTCTCTCCAAGCACAACTGCTCTTGAGGACAGGACTCATTTTTTGCTTATGTAGCAGAGGAGCCTCTTTTGGAGCCTGGCAGATGCTTTAGTGGACGCAAGGATGAACTGCCTTTGATCTCTCTCCATTTGTCTCCCCCTTCTTGTCTTCCTTCATCTGCCTTTTCCCTGCCTGCAGTGCCTCGCTTTTCCTTTCTCCAGAGCTCTAGCTTGGCAATCACTCCAGTCCCAAACCCTGGCCAGCACCCCTGCTCGCTCTGGCCATCCCTGGGAGCTGTTCATCACCATACTCCCCTGGGTTTGAATGCCTAAATATGGGAGTAGCTGTCTCTGGGAGACAGGCCTGGATCTCCTTGCCCTACAATTTATCCCACAGATTCTCCGGTGCTTTTTGTCCTACGGAGCAGGAGCAGTAAGTGCCAGCAGTGCCCAGCGCCTGCAGGTGGTAGGATGCTGTCTGGGGAGGGGATGGATGGGAGGGCTCTGCTTTCTCAGGACGAGCAGGCTGCATCTGTGCGGACATGGAGGTCGCTCTCCCAAGAGGTGACACTCAAGTCCAAGCCTCGTGCACCAGAGGAGAGGTCAGTCCGTACCAGCTTACACCAGAACTACCACTTGCTGGCAGTCAGCTGTGGGGTTTTTCCATCTGAAGTCAATGGAGGTTCTATCACAAGTCTTTATATTTTATAAAGCAGTAACTGATTTTGACTGTGAATATGAGACTTGATGTGTTGGAGGTAGAGAACCTTGAACTGATTTTTTCTCTTCCCGTAGTCCATATTGGCCTTTGGTTACCAGAAATGAGTAAATGGTGAGATCCGCTAGATTTTCTGATGTGGGTTTCTCTGGTTTCAAGCCTGCTTCCTTTGATGAAGCCCTGGCTGCCTGTAGCAGTGGCTGTAGCTGCATCAGTACATCTCCTACATCGAGAGCTCAGGCTGCTGCTCCCTTGAAACCAGCAGCCTCCCGGAGAGGGATGACATATTTTGCTGCCTTTCAGACAGCACTCCTCTCCAAACCACATCCCTTTGAGTATTTCCTCTGCATCAAGTTTCTCTCCTTACTTGTCTGTCGTCAAAATTGTGTCTATTTCTAGTCTCCTGAAGCTTCTTTGCTTGTTGGGAGGCGTATATTTAGACGCTTGCCGAGCTGTGTCTGCTATTCCTGAGCCCCTGCTACACCTAAAATGAAAGATTTCAAACCTGCGTGTTTCAGAAATGCAGGGAAAAGGGTTTGTGGAGAGCTCTGAGCAGGAGGAGGGCGTGAGCTGAGCCCGTCTCTGCCGAGGCAGTGTGCGATTCAGGAGGCAGCAGGGCATCATGTGACACCTTTAATTTCCTCACTTTTGTCATCTTCAGCAGGACATTGGTGATGGAGTGATAGAATCAAATATCTCTTTCGTAAGCCTGTACTGTATGCGTGAGAAATACCAAAGGCAACACCTCACTGCGTACGGCTCTTGCTAGCAGCCTGCGCTCGTGCTGTGTGTCCAAAGGCTCAGGACCACTTAGGATTTATGTGGGTTTTTTAAAGGCTCTTCAGAAAGGCAGAGGACATCAGGGCATGGCAGTCCCACTGGGAATCTACGTGGTTCTTGCCCATCTGTTGGAATATCTTGTTTAAAATGATGAATAAAGAAAAGGAAAGCCCATGTCCTCAACTGAAATACCTGTCCCTGCCTCTGCCCAAGGCTGATTTTGACCCAAACCTTTCCCATTTCTTTTGGCCTAAAAAGAAGTAGTTGGTTGAGGCTGAAAATCAATAGGATGGCTTGTTGGAAGAAGAGTGTCTGGTGAATTCTTATGGAATATGATGAAACATCTGGTGAACATACAGCATTTCTGCATGCTAATAGTTTGATTTTTTCCTCGGTGGAGAAGCACGTCTCGAAGGCGTGATCTGTTCTTCAGGGGAACCCCACTGCCGGGTCTAATGCTTATCCCCATGACTGAAATTCATGGAGGCTGGGAATGCTGCCAGATCTGCTAAGTCTGCCGTGGAGCATGAGCGCGGTGTGTAGTTTGGTTTGCCGCTTGGTCCTGGGGGGTCTTTCTGGTGGGGATGGCCTTCCTGCAGCTTGCTGCTGGGACTGCCTGGTTCTCTTTATGTTAAGGTTAGCTTCGGGGAAAAGCGCTCCTCCCTTGCTGGGGAGCCAGGCGTTCCTACGGCAAGAGCAGATGGAAATCAGCTGCGACGGCTTTCCCTTTTTTTTTTTAAAATACTCACGTTTCTGCTGCAGGGAGCGGCGGTCCTGTGGGGAAGGAGGGACGTTGCGGCATGAGCAGGGCAGCAGCCTGTGGAAGAAGCTGCCTGGCTTTTTCCAGCCTGGTGAAGATTTGTTATCTTGGGTGAAATGCTGTTAAAGCAGGTTGTGCACTGCTCCATCCACGGGCTGTCAGCACGGAGAACTTCTCCAGCCCAAAGCTCGGAGCCGGCTTGACGAGTAGTTGCTTTTAGATTGTAATTTATTCATTGTGACAAAGGCTGGTGGCCTTTTAATCTGCTGGCCTGGGAAAGGAGATGCACGTCTCAGTGAGGGTTTGCGCAGGTGGTTTTTAAGCAGTATTTTGCAGGACTGTGGTTAGCTATTGCCCTTGGCCTGCCTGGCAGCATTTTTAACCTCACTGCTTTAATCTCTTCTCCATCAGAATGATTGCTGTTGAGTTTTTCTTTCCTCCCTCAGAATTTGAGGGTGTTTTTAATTTTTCTCGGTGTTCTGTAATTTCTCCCAGGGCAAAGCTCTGCTTTGCTTCCCCCACCTTCTCCTGAAATGCAGAACTCGGGCATTTTTCCCGAAGCCAGGAAGGCTTTGTAGGGAGCCCAGCTCATCTCCTTTGGCAGTGGGAGGTGGGATGTCTCACTGTGTCTTTGGCTGTGCAAAGAGCACAGATCTGCTCTAGCAAACAGCAAACCAGTGAGGCCTTATTTGTCCCTCCCTGCCGTTCTTCTAACACAGTTGTTCTTCTTCGTGGGAGTAATTTTTTTGCTCTTTGAGCTGCTGTGTCCTTCTGAACCCTCTCCCCAGGCTCTCCGTGGAGTTAGCACTTGCAGCTCTCCGAGGAGGCGAGCAGTGCATTATCCATCACGGGGACCGGGCACCTTTCGGGTGCAATTCGCTGGCGGAGCGTTAAACATTTTCTCAGCCGTACTTCAGTGTCAGTAGCAGGAGAGCTTTCCGTTCCTCTTCACCCCCACTGTCTGCACTGTTTCTCTGATGACAAGGATCTGGGGAAATCTGGTTTTGTGAAACAGTTGACACGTAGCATGACTTTCCTGTCTTAGCAGTTCATGTCAGAGAGCCTTTAAACTTCCTCTTAATAATGTTTTTTTTTTCTTTTTTTTTTTCTTTGCGGCTTGTCACAGTTGCTGCCCCTCGTCTGTAGAAGGAGGAGAAGGGAAGGATTGGAAGTGAACTTAAAAATGTGGTATTTTTCAGTTTGCTCATCCCTTTATTTGCTGGAGAAGCAGTTACAAACTGGTTAAACACTGATTCTTCACTGTGGAGAGCTGGCTGTGAATAGAGGTGCTGCAGATCTTTCAGCAGCTGAGATGAAGGCAAAATAAATTTAGATTAATTTTTCCTGGAGGTGTGCTGCAATTGTAGACCTCTCAAAGCAATTTGGTCTTCACAGTTATCAGTTTGAATGTGGCTAAAAAAGAAAGAGTCGGTGGCTGGAGCAGTCCATGTTGGCTGGGAGGGCTGCGGGTAGCAGAGGGGTTGCAGGATCCTGGCTCTGCCCCTGTTCTGCTGCACCTCGACGGAGCTCAGGTGCTGGGGAGATCCCCTCCTGGCAGGCTCCCCACGAATGCCCCAGGGACGCTGGGGTGCCCTTGTTTCAGGGTCAGGAAAGACCTGTTAAATCTGTTCCTCCAGCTTGTATGGCTCTTTGGATAGCCATGGAGAGAGCGTCTTTCTGATCAAACACATCAGATGACGTACCGTGGAGAGGAGTTACTCTGCAGGAGCCCTCCCTGGCGCCTCTGTCCCCTGCTGCGTGCTCAGCTGAGGGCACCTCTCAGCTCTTCCGTGTGGAAACTGGGGCATCTCTGAACCAGCTGCTTTCATCTGCTTCTGAAAGGCCTTACATCCTCCTGCTTAACATTTCGGAGGGTTATTTTGGTAGTAAAAACAAGAGTGTTGTAGGCTGGGATGAGTGGTCCCCAGAAGGTAACGCTGCCTTTGCACTGCCCTCCTTTTTGAGGGCTGCAGTGAGGTAAGCCGGCTCCTGCCTATGTAGGTTGGGCAGAACTCCAAAAACAGCAGATAGGTTTTCTTTTGATGCTCTGACCGTATTCCTGGAAGGTGTGCAGGAATCTGCTTGGAAATGAAGTTGAGATCAACATAGCTCTTCGGGTAGGCTCACACCAGCATGGCCAGGAGGTACGTCTCTGAGACCAGTAGTTTCCACCTCAGAAATTTCCCCTGAAAAGTGCTGCAAGACTGGCAGCATTTCAGCAGAGACTTTTGAGTATAATACAGAAATGCCGTTGCATTCTGGAGCCAGGAACCGTTGGTTCCTGACTTCCTTTTTTTCAGCTGATCCTTATCGCCCACCGACACAAAGCTTGACTTTGTTCCGAGCGGTCGGTGGGAAGCAGAGCAGACATATGCACGTATACATTCACACACAGATATATTAATGTATCTGTTTGGTCTGTGGGAGAGGAAAATGCGCAAATGTTTTACTCTTGCCAGAATGCTGCTGGGTGTAAAGTCGCGTTGCAGGACGGTGCCTGCCTTCTTCAGTCACACACCACAAACTCGTGCGCAGCCTTTACTTAAAATAACAGTTGCTTTCCTGATCCCTTGCAGCAGCAACCGACCAATGCTCTTGTTTTCATCTCGCAGGAGGAGCCGGCTGCTGTGGTGCAGGGCCGGAGGTCATCGCTCAGCGGGGTGTGCTACCTGACCATGGGTCTGCTCGTGCTGCTCCTGGGCTTGGTCTTTGCCTCGATGTATGTGTACAGATACTTCTTCATCACCCAGGTAGGGGCGAGTTTGGGAAGGACTGCTGACTCTCAGCCAAAGCAGCCAGACAAACTGCTTCAACCTTTAAAACAGGGGGTGCTGTTATTTATTCCTTTGCACTGTGGTAACTCAAGCCAGTCCTATGGACACTGCAGATGGGGTATGTCTTCAGTGGTAGGCTCAGGCTCACCTCCATCCTGACTGCCAGCAAAGGCTTTCCAGAAACCCTCCTCATGCCGTCCTTTGTGGCTTTGTTTTGCCCCCCTTCCCCCCCCCC
>VWZZ01007540.1:334113-346902 GCA_013399095.1 Psophia crepitans
ACCTTTTAAACCCAACGTTACTGCTGTCAGGAGTAAGGCAGTCTCAAAGCGTGGCTTGTTGTGAGGGGGGAGCAAGCCCTTGAGGGAGCCGGGAGGTACAGGCAAGGGAACAGATTTTTGCAGTACGTTTTCACGGCCCTAGCACAGCGAAATTCTAGGTGTAACAAAAATAGCTGCTGCTGTGAATAAAGTAAACAGAAAAGTGGAACGTAGGAGATGCTATGGAAGGTGAGCCCTCGACTTCCATTTGATTCAGCACCTCTTCCATGTAGCCTTTGCAAAGCCTGGCCTAGCTGAGGCAGTGGGCTGGTGGCGTGGTGGTGGGTCAGGGCACAGGGAGCAAGACTGGGCAGAGCTGCTTTTTAAGGACAGAACTGCTGAGCTCTGTGGCTTGCTGAGTGTTTAGCCAAGAAACCCCAGAGCATCGATTTGCACTGAAGCCCTCGTTCTGCTGCAGAACAGCTATTAGTGAATGAGTTCTCCCAGGACCACCGCTGCCTTCATCTCTGCAGCCAGCACTTAGCCACTTTTTATACACTCCTTTGCTCCATAAATTTTCTTGCTGTGAAATTAATTTGCAGTCTTTGTTTTAAGATTCATCAGTGATTTATTACCTGGGCTCATTTATACTTCATCTGGAAACCCTGTGACAACCGTAGGGCTGCTCAACCCTCCTCCCGCACCACTGTGTCAGTGCGATGGGATGGGGTCGCAGGGTGTCCTTATGAGAAGAAGCCCCTGGCATTGAGGGAAGGTTATTGACCAGGTGATGGACAGTGTTCAATCCATCACCTGGTCAGTAACCTACCCTCAGCGCATGCTGAGTGGTGCTGGGAAATGCCCGCTGGCCCATTTGGGGCCACCCGTTGTCACCCCCGCTGCCTGCTTGCGATACCAAGTGGCAGCGTATATCCAGTTACGTGGCAGAGCGCATTCAGCATGGCCAGAGGTGCTTTGGGGACCAGGGCCTTTATGTCCCAGGTTTCAACAGCTGCAGTTTGTCCCTGTGATCTTTGTGCTCAGACTTCACTCTCCGTTAGCTCTCTTGCCCGTGGCTTGTGCTTCTGGAGTCCTGGAGAGCAGCAGCTCCTGTTTTGCAGTGAGGCAAAGCCACTTTGTTTCGGTGCATTTGCCATATCCAAGCTACAAGTGCCTTTAGAAATGACTGCTCGCCCCAAGCTTACGTGCCTTACGTAGAAAAGTGCAATTACTGGAACATATGGAGGCATGTGAACAGCCTGGTTATGAAATCTAAGAGCCTGCAGGCAGGCAGTTTACCTTTCTGAATTACCCCTTGCGAAATCCCTTGGGGAATCCTTTACTCCCTTTGGAGCTGGCTAGCAGGAAGGGAGACGCGGTCATTTCACAAGGGCGTTTTGCACTACCTTCCCCAAGAATGGTTTCTGATAAAAAGACTGATGTTGAAATGTTCTCAAGCATCTGTTCGAAAAGGGTGTATTTCCCCATCTGGGTACGTTTCTTCCTGTGTCTGCTGTAGTTGTTAGTGGGTGTATGAGTGTTGTACCTCCACCTACATCTCATCCCCACAGGTGCCCCGCGAGAGCGTGTTCCACTGCGGCGTCCTTTACGAAGACTCGCTGTATTCGCCGTTCAAAGGGCAGCTGGAGTTGCACGAAGACGTCAAGATTTACATTGAGGAGAACTACGAGCAAATTAACGTCCCAGTGCCCCAGTTTGGAGGGAGCGACCCTGCAGATATCATCCATGATTTTCAGCGAGTAAGGAGCTCTTGGGGCCTTTGTTGGCATAGCATGGGACGGAGCTGGGGTGCACCAGCACGGTGCTGATCACCTAGCGCTATCACTGTTGTCACGTATGTCTGTGATGATCTTGTTACTGATCTGTCCCCCTTCCCAAGGCCCCCTCTGAGATTTTCCAACCTGCTCACCTTGCTTGGTAGGGAGATCCTTGGACAGGTTTGTTGCTTAAAGCCGTTTCCTGTCTGTCCTGAATTCCCTCTTTTCACCCATCTTCACAGCCACATTTCGTTGCGAAGGGCTCAGTTTCTTTATTTCTCTGCTTGGAATGCAGGGCCTGACAGCTTATCATGACATAACGCTGGATAAGTGCTACGTCATCGAGCTGAACACCACTATCGTGATGCCTCCTCGCAACCTGTGGGAGCTGCTGGTTAACGTGAAGGTACAGCTGCAATGCTGCTTATTTTGCATGCTTTTCTCGAGTTCGCCCCGAGTGCCAGCCAGGAGCTTGTGGGAAACCAAAACTGCTGTGTGTGTGGAAGTGAGCCTTGGCCCTGACAGAGCTGAGCCTTCACGTAGAGCAAAGACTTCCTGGGGGTTAGCTGAAATGCTAATTTTGCAGACAGCATGGTAACACTGGCATGATGGATCAACCTGACCAGGGTGACACAGAGAAGCAGCAGATTCCTTCCCTCTGTTTACTGCTAGTAGGAATCAAGGAAAAAAAGAAAACTCCTTCACTCCTTTCACCAGCTTGCCGTGGTTACCGCTGCGGTTTGCCATTTGCAGAGCTCTGTGTCCCTTGGGGGGTGCCAGGCCTTCAGATTTCACCCTTTGGGAGGGAATCTGTGCTGTCCTCCCTGCTGTGTTGCAGGTTGCAACGCAGGACTTGGGCTCATGCAGCTTTGCTCACAGCGGGCATTAATTGGGTTTAGTACCAGCAGGTTTGTTCAGTTCAGAAGCCCGTGCTGCTATTGCAGTGACTGAAAACAGTCTTCTTAAAATAGAGTACTATTTAATCCTGGCAGCAGGGAAAAAAACCAGGATTTTTAAGACTGCAGAAGGTGCATATCTATCTCAGCCTTTTGCAGGTAAAGCAAAGCACTGAGCCTGGGACTTTTACTCCCTTCTGTGATGGTCTATTGAAAAGGAAAAAAAACCCCAATCTTAGTCTTTTTTAAATTCCCTTTGCTCACTTGCTGCTACATGCAGTGTGATAGATTTTTTAGGGGTTAAGCTCAGAGGCAAAAGGTTGTGTCTTGAGAGAAGCCTGATCTCTAGTCCTTGTCAGACTCCCAGTTTGTTTCCCAGCAGTCCTCGCAATTTCATGTACTGCAGCCGTCTGGCAAATGTGCTGGGAACCCTGCTGGGGTACAACACGCGTTTACTTACAACTCGTTCCAAACCAGCCACAGCTTCTGACCACGGCAGCTGACCAGTCCCTGGGACAGAGGGAAATGGAAAATGCAGAATTGCACAAGCTGACAGCACAACCCCAGAAAAAAAAAGGAAAAATGAGATTAGGAAGGCTGGCTACACCCTAAAATAAGAGATAGAACATCATAGTCAATAAAAATAATGCTTTCTCTTTATTAGAAGCTGAATTAAAAAGGGGACAAAAATACAGTTAAAGTGGCCTTAGATATTTGATTCTTTAAAGAGAGCACAAACAGATGTGAGTTTAAATAACTTTCTGATTATTGGGATGGGTAAGTGTCCAATCTGTCTATGGAAGTTTTAACACACAGCTTAGAGACATTGTTTTTAAGTGTTTAGCTTGATCTTAAGCTCAGAAAAGGTTTTTCGCCATGAGGACAGAAGCGGTGGAACAGGTTGCCCAGGGAGGTTATGCTGTCTCCTTGAAATCCTTGGAGGTTTTCAAGACCAGACTGGATAAAGCTCTGAAGAGCTTGGTCTGATCTCATAGCTGCCCCTGCTTTGGATGCTGGATGGGCTGCAGTAGCCCTTGAGCTTGGAGACTTTTGCCTTGCTCCTCTTGCACTTCCTTTTGCCTTCTCTGCTCTTCTGAATCCAGTCAAGTCCCTAATGAATGCAACTACTTTCCACCTGAAAGGTTAGTTCTGAAGATGTTCAGTGGCTTCAGTCCTGTTTCTAGGACCAAACCTCGGTCTAGCAAACAACGTTAGCTGTTTGTGCGCCAGCAGCAGACTGCGGCAGCACAGGGATTGAGTGAAGCTCCTGTGCCCTTTCCTGCCCGGCCAGCCTAGTGCTGGGGTGCCCCTTTGCCGTGTGGTTGCAGTACACCCTGTGCCTGCTCTGCTGTGTCTGGGCTGTGCCAGATCCCGCTCAGGTCTTGGTGTATGTGTTATCAGCACTCTTGCGTCTGTTTTTTCGCTGTAAATGGCTCTGCCACTTCTTTCAGACTTTATTCTCCATAGGTGTAACAGTTCAGTGAACAGGGCTGCATTACTATCTGAGAGAAAAGGGTGGAGGGTTGCTGCCCCTGTGCAGTGGCAGGAAATTGGAGGTGACCCAGTTAAATGGTGGACGATCCATGTCTTTTGCAGAGCCCAAGATGCTCAGTGCACTGGTTTTCTTAAACCTCTTGGTGGAGAACTGAAGGTATTGTGCTTGTTGCACAGTCCTGCAGTGGAGGAGCAATGATTCCTGACTACCTCGGCTGCCACAGCCGTTCATAGATTCATAGATCGGTAGGGGTTGGGAAGGACCTCTAGAGATCATCTAGTCCAACCTCCCTGCTAGAGGAGGAATTTAAATATAAAACAATCAAGAGATGGGATTGTGTGTGTGCATTTGTCCCTCTGTTGCCATGTCAAGGATATGGCAAATCCCGAGCCCCAGCCCCGGGTGTTCATGTGACAGCCCTGCCAGGAACTGCACGTATCACATGCCCTCTCCTGCACTCTCCCACCAAGAATCCATCATTAAATTTCTTGCAGAGCTGTTGTGTTAGTGTAGCACAAACTTCCACTAATAGTCAGTCCTGCAGCATCAGAGGAGAGCTTTATTGATCTAGTAGGCTCTGCCAGCCCAACGGCACAGCGCACAGTTAAGACAGCGTGTTTCCAGGTACATCTCTATGGAGATAACCAGTCCTGTGGTGGAAACTAAAGAGGTGATACTTAAAATTGTGCTGTTGGTTTCTTTCCCCCTGATTAGATTTATACTGGCCCCAGGATCTGCTGGTTCTTTTATTGTTTTGACTCTTAAGCAAAAGGGACCAGAAGTGAGTCTTTGCTTCATGGCCCAGTTAGCATCCAGTCTGCTCAGAACTGGTCCCCAGCCCAAGCTGCACTTGTAACGCAGCTGCTTAGTGCTTCAGCGATGCCCAGAGAGCTGCGAGGTGCCCCGAGCATCTGGGGATCAGCTTGGAGAGAGTCCTCAGTGCCGAGAAGGTCTCTTTCCTCTCCATTGCCTCTGTCTCTGGGGCACTCATGGTCCTCCATTTTCTCTCTCCCTGATTTTTCTAGCCCCTGGTGGCTTTCTGCCGCGTCCCCCCACCTGGCACCCCACTCATCGCCCTGGTCTCCGCAGTGGTCTTCCGCTCCAGCAGCAGGGAGCTCGCGTGGGACAATGTTCTTTAATGTGGTGCCAATGGCCCATCTTGTTCTTTTTCCTGGGTGCTATAAGGGCAGGAGATTATTGTGGCTGCGCTGAATGGACGAGGGAGGAGGGGGACATGTGGAAAACTCAGGAAACTGTTGGAATCTGAGCAGGGCTGGAGTTTTTGGGTTTTGCCTTTTGAAGTAAATGTAAAATGCACATTTTAGGTGAAATTCCTGGCATTTTGGTTGAGCCTTAATCCCTCTCCAGATGGGTTTGTGGTGCTCTCAGAGCTACAGCTTCACATACCCTCCTTGAAAATTGGGGTTGGTTTATAACAGGGTCAGTCCTACACTGGCTTCATCCCCTACGTAAACATTCAATTTTTGCATCTAATCTGTCTTGTGTGCCCTGTGCTAGTAGCATGGGGCAGTTTACTGCAAGGACAGGGACGCGTGTTAGCTGCCCTCGGTAAGTGGAGCTTGAGCCTTCAAACAGTGAATTTCCCGGAGTTTGCCTGTCCTTGGCACTCTGTGTAAGACGGTTCTGTTCGAGGAGGAGATCGTGGCACCGTTGGTGCTTTATTTTGGTGGCAACTGTCATTTCAGAAAGGGACGTACCTGCCTCAGACGTACATAATCCAAGAGGAGATGATCGCGACCGAGCACGTCAGTGACATGGAGCAGCTTGGTTCCTTCATCTACCGCCTCTGCAGCGGCAAGGAGACCTACAGGCTGAAGCGGAGGAGCGCGAGGAGACGTAAGAGCCTCGCTGTGTTCAGCTGTCCTAACTCGCTTTTCCCCCGCGTCGCAGTTGTTGTTTCTGCTGTTACAGCCATGCTGGCCTCCACACCGCAAGAGGGGAGGTTTCCCGGTGGGTGTAAGCACACAGGAGATCTCTTGAGGTGTTTGCCACATAATTCATTTAAACCCAGATCTGGGGTGATGCTGCTGCAAATGGGTGCTGGCAGCTGTGCTGCTGTCGCTGCGTCTATCGGCCTGATAGAAACACTGAGATAATGGTTGCAGGAGCCGGCAAGTCGTCTACATGTGGGCGCCTGGGGCTCAGCTAGTAGCAGTGCTGTTGGGAACTCTTCCGAAAGTTTCCCTAATGGAGACACCCACTTTAGTGGCTGCTCTTCAGAGCTGATTAGATGTGCAAATTACCTTTAGTTAATTAAGTTCCTAGTAATACGGAAAAATTGGACTCCCTTAAAATGATTTATTGAAAATCAGCAATATGTATCTTATATACAAATGGTAATATTGCTGCAAAAAGCTCCTTAATTTCAGTATTTGTATTTATTTGTTTTTAGATACTGGTGTGCATAAAGACTTACCTGAAATGTGAACCTATAACCGGTTTGGGTTTGGATCTCTGGGGAAGCTGCAGGCTGCTGAGCGCCTTTGGGTGCAGAAGTCACCATGGCTGTGGTCTGTGGTCGCTTTCCTGGCCAGAAGCTGCACAACTGTGCACGGGGCTGCCAGCACGCTGGCTGCCGCTCTCGCAGAGCCCTGGCACGGTCCTGTTTGGCAGTGAGGCACCACCGGGTTTGCCCTAAGAGGAGAGTAGCTGCCTGGCAGAGCTGCCCAGAGTTGAGGTCCTGCAGTTTAAGGGCTTGAGGAGCATTGCTTGTTTCCCAGAGAGGCTGAGGCCATAGCAGGATCAGTGCACACAGGGATACAACAGCCAGAGGGGTGGCTATTCTAAGCCCTCCTTGGCTGCGTTCAGAGCTGTGCTCAGTACCAGCATGTGACTTCTGCCAGTTTTGTGAGACTTTCTGGTCTCTGAGGTAACACTGAGATGCTGTCAGCTGAAACCAGCTGTTTCCAAGCAGCTACCCCAGTGCACGGCAGCTCTTGCTGCAGAACCGTGGCCTAGAGAATGTGGCTTTTCTTCCAAAGACCAGATTATGCTGCTTTTCATGTGGGCTGTGTTGTCCCTGCATTTCAGTGTTCAGCGGTTGCATCTCATCTGCTTTCCTTCCCCCACTTGCTGCAGCTGCTCAAGATTTATAATGTGTTGAATTTCCCCTCTTCTCTCTTTCAATCACTTCTAGGTATCAGTCGACGTGAGGCTGGAAACTGTCATCGTATTCGTCACTTTGAAAACACTTTTGTGGTTGAAACTGTTATCTGCAAAAAATCATGAAGCCACTCTCCAGATGTAACCTTCCTTGGCTTTGCTTGCACACCCATGCACACACACGCTCTCAGCCCTCTGTTTAGACATGGTAATCTGTCTTTTTTTACTCCCTCCCCTGCTTGTGCAGCTCTAACTTCTTGGGTGGCCTCACAGTGAATTCTCTTCTCTCCCTGCTACCTACCTGAGACATTTGGGCTTAAATTTACACAGTGGTCAAAGATAACCTGGGAATAGATCAGCTTCTTCCACACCACAGGACGGGAATCTCTTTTTGGGAACAGGTTTGGGGTAGAAGGGATGGCTGAGAAATAGGAGTGCTGGAAAGAGGGGCTCGTTTCCTGTCTGAGCGATTTCAGGCGGGTACAGTGCTTTGAGACTACCTTCGCACTGGGGCAGAAGGTGTATCCGCAAGAGGAGGGTTACCGTTTCCATGCTGATGTAACGACCAGAAATACCTAATGAGATGCACTTAGGAAAAGAATAGTTGTGACAGGGTGATTCAGAGAGCTCAGCAGGAGGGTTTCTACCCAACCATGCTGTGGTGATCCCAGCTGACTTTGTGCTGTCCTCCTGAAGACCAGATTTGCAAACATTGAAAGCGACTGCTACGTTTTGGTTTTATGCCTGGCTCCTGGACTCACCCCTCACTCCATCTCCTCCTGAACGTGGCGTGGCTCAGCGTGACCCGCTGACCAATGCAGGGTGTCCTGATGGGTGTCCAGGGTGGGCAGGAGGCCGGAGGCAATGAGATGGGCTGGGAATGACATGAATGACAGCATGTCCCTGCTCCCTGGCCACGAAACAGAGGGTGAAGTGCAAGGCTGTGTAGCCATTTCTCTAACACACAGCTGCAGCTGGACAGATCTGCTGTCACTTTGCCCAGGTGAAAAAAGAGGTGAGTCTTTGATGGAAGGTGCCAAAGCTCCACTGATGTCCCGTCTGTAGGCTGTGGCTGCAGATGGAGCAGAGTGGTTTCCTCCAGCCCTGTGTCTGTCCCAGCCAGCTCTGCTGGCCTGGAAAGATGAGTTATGTTCACAGGGTCTGTCTTCCTGAGTTGTCGAGATCCCGTCTGTGTGCGGATGGGGTGCTGTGCCTGCATACAAAGTGGTGTCAGCAGCAGAACTGGTAGTTACTGGCAAGTGCAGAAGGAGATTTTTTTCTTTTTTTCTTTTTTTTTTTTTTAAACAGAGCATATATTCTTGTATAACTCCTCTGATGAAAACTGTTTTGGTAGTAATTACTGTAGTCCAGCCCTGTGTCGCATTATCTGCAGGCACCGTTGTAGTACAGATATTGATACAAGGCAAGATTCAGCTGACCGATATACTGCAGAGAAATTGTGTGAACAAAACTGCATTTCTATTGATCATCAGACAGAAGAATTGCAGAGTAACTAAATATTCTTCCCTCTGTACCATAAATATAGTTAAAACTAATTAGGTTCTTGAAATGCAGGCAGTTTTTTGGCTTGAAAGAATGGAGTGAGTTTCAACTTGGCACGTTCTTGTTAATTGGTTTCCAGCAAATCTGGACTTGCTCACCATCTGTTGAAATGAGCTTGTTGTTTTAGAAGAGGAAGGATAAAGTAAATGCAAGTACAATCCTTAACTCAGCAGAACCAAAAAAAGTGAATATATTTTAGAATAAACTTCTAAGTAATAATACTGGGAGTTAATTACATGAAAACAAAACAGGATCTCAAAATGGTCATGTAATGCAATAGGAATTAGTATGTCCTTGGCGGCTGAGAGGGTTCTTTTGATATATTAACATAGTCAACTATAAACATTAGGTTTTAACAAGTAGAGGAGGACACTTTTGTTTCATTCTGCTTTAAGCTTGACATAAAATAAAGAATTGTGTGCATTTTGTGCGCGTTGGTAAGGGAAGTTTCCCACTGCCAGAGGGGTATTTGCTTTTCTAGGTTAGTGTTTTTCCAACGATACCTTGCTGCTCGCCCTAACCTTTCACTGCGGAGTGGGTGACACAAGCAGACACCCACTGTGTCTGTGTGGTCAGAGAACTGGTTTGCTTAATGGAAGTGCCACAAACTGGTAAATTTATGCCCTGCGTTTCTCTTCATTTCTAGCAACCTAAGCCTGCACTCAGGTGAGCATACAGACCTTTTTCCCTTTCCTTCTGATTCTGCATGAATTAACTGGTCATTGAATAGGCTAACTCTGTGCAATCCCGCAGCTGTAAGGACAAACCTTGGTTCTTTAAGGTGAACTAATGTGGTCACTGTTTGATAGGATGAGAATCGAGTTGTCTAGGAAGAAAACATGAGGTGCTTTGTATATTTTGTCTGGTAGGACTCTTACTTCTTAGGAAAAATCCATGGGATAATAAAATCTTTTACCTCTGATATGTCAAGTGTGTGTGTGTGTGTGTTTGGAATGAAAAGCACATGCCCTCCACGAAGCTGTTGCTCGTGGGAGGCAGCAGCTGGATCGCCCTGGAGGGGCTGCGGCCACCGGGCAGTGGGAGGGTGCTGCAGCGTGGGGGGCCTTCCCCACACATGATGGGAGAGCTGGTGGGGACGTGGCTGAGCAGCCGCTCTGGAGCCTGCCCACGCCTGCCTGCGGGCTCTGCAGGGCTTTCCCCCTATCCTTGCACTTCCCTGGGAGACTCCTCCCTGGTGGGGGAGTTGCTGCCAAACTGGGGTCTGTGAAGCAGCAAGATACCCCTGCTGCTTGGGTGGCTAGTGGGGGTCTGATCTTCACACTCAGCCTTGCTTCTCCAGCTCCCTGACTTCTATGCAGAAATTTGTCTGCTTGTGTGTGGCTTAAGCCTGCTGTTGCCTTCTGGCTGGCTCTGCAGAGCAAGCCTTCCGAGCGCTTCCCTCCTCTCCTCGCTGCATGCAGCGATGTGGGTCCCTTAGTGCTCTCCTCCCCTTTCATCCTTCCGGCAGGGAGGTGTCAGAATACTGTTCCTGAACTTGACTGTTCCTCTTTTCACAACTAGTCTCTGGTCGATCAGTAAGGAAGTTCTTCTTACAGTCATTTTTGCTGCATTCACCTCTTCAGTATCTGGATGCTTTTTCCATGGTTTGGCTTCTGTGGAAGAGAGCTGTGTCTCACAGGAGTTACGTCTGCCAGAGCCTCTTCTCCTGGGCTGTGCCTTCCATCAGCACTGGGCTGAGGAAGCAACTCTGCGTCACCCCATGGGGAACCTGATCCCTTCAGACAGGTTCACCTTTTGAAGGCTGAAATGCTGATGTTAACATGACCGATGCATTTCAGTAAATCTAGTTAGCAGTAAGTCACTCACCTTGAGACCTGTCCAGTGCAAAGACAACCAGCTTGTATTGTGAAATTTTGCATTTTCTTTTGAACATTCACTTTTGGTTCGGTTTTTCATTTCCTGTGGTTGTGTTCATTGCCCATTGCTCTTAGGAGACTTCAAATAACTCAGTTTGACTTCTGAATCTTGCTCACACTCCAGCAGAAGGCTGCTTTATTTGATTGAACAGTGGCACATATAAAAGCTTGGCAATAAAGCCAGCTTTGGGAGGACTCTGGCAGAGGTTCGGTTCAAACCCTAAGATATGGGTCACTGTGACAGCAGCTAACACATAATATCGTTTACCTTTTAATGCTGGCATATTGCAGTGTGCCCCAGTGGTCGGTGTTTATCTTTGCCTGGCAGTGCTCAGTACATCAAAGTTTGGTTAACTTCCAGGCTCTGGTGGATTTAAAAAATTTTGTGATGGAAACTAATTAACTTTGTGGTTGAAGGCAGGGACCTTAATGGCTCTTCTACACATAAATGAGCTCTTTATTTCTTAGAAGTCTTCCACATCTATGTTTACAGTCCAGTCCCATCCCATGAAATGTAGCCCATTGGGATTTCTGCAGCCTTAGGATGAGGAATGTTCTGGCTGTGGTGGACCAGATAGGCTGCAGCAAGGAGGCTGAAGGACCTGGTTTTTCGTCAGCGGGATGGGGAGCCAAGTTTTGGTGGGGGGAACGGCTGCATCTTGTTGATGTGTCATATGTACTTCTGGGCAGGTGGCAGGAGGGCTGCCACCCTCTGGAAGGGGCAGCCACGCATGGGCAGTGGGCACGTTGGTCCATTGCCAGCCTGGTGATGCCACGAGGCATGGGAAGCTCTGTGCTTGCAGGCATCCCACGCAGCAGCTCTGCCGGGGGTTGGCCACCCACTGCCAGCACAGACGGGGGGCTGGTCCACAGGGTGTCCTGAGTGTCTGAAGCTGCCCACGCTGGCTTGGTACGGGCAGCAGGAAGCTGCTCTCCACAGATCTGCTTTTGGTTTTGGGGATGAAGGGGGATTGTTGGGCCACTTCTATGCTGTGAAGAATGAAAACAGCTGTTGGGTGTTAGCCTGTAAAATGGCTCCCTGGTGCCCCTATCTGGAAATTGGGCAGTCCCCATTTTATTATGGTTTATAAGACTTCCAGTTGTCCTTACTGGGAATTGACTAGAGCCTGTTTGGCTCAACATGAACAGCTGTCTGGTATATTATGTTGATACTAAGGCAATGAAAACCTGTTCTCACTCTTAGACATACTTATGTACGTACCTTAGGATCTACACACTGTTCCCGAGCATTTTGCTGACATCATTCTGATTCCCACCTGGGACATTCTGAAAGTAAGTATTGTGGATGCTGTCACAGCTTCTCAGAGAAAAAAAATAAAATCTATATAATCTACCAAAAATAGCTCCCAAATTACTGTCCCAGGTCTCAGGAGAATCCCGGTTTCTCATCCTTTTGGTAAGTACAGTTCCTGATGGTGGCATTCATGTCCCAGTGAAATCAGTGAGGTGCTGCAGGTCCATTGGAGGGAATGTTTTCTGGATTAAAAGAACAGAAAGCAGAGACTGAGGGAAGACAGTCTGTAACAAGTACAGGTTGAGCTTTAGTGAGTGTTCTCAGCTGAAACAAAAAAAATCAGCATAAAAAGGTAGACGCACCTAAACTTCCTGATATTAAGCTGATGCATTTAATAGTTTAGTAATTAAGTTATTTTTTCTTGTTTTGGAACAATTTTTATCTAAAAATGTTGAATTAAAATGGTCAAGTAACATGGGAATAAAACATACATTGTTCATTTTGTGTTAAAAGAAACGTTTACGTTGACCAAAATGTCAACAACACGTTACTTCTTTCTTTTTTTCTGTGTGCTGGAAAAACTGAGGTGAAGAATCTAATTTTGGTTTGATCTGAATTTTTTTCTTTTATTTCTTTCTCTCTCCCCTTCTTTCTTTCTTTCTTTCTCTCTCCCTTTCTTTCTTTCTTTCTTTCTTTCTTTCTTTCTTTCTTTCTTTCTTTCTTTCTTTCTTTCTTTCTTTCTTTCTTTCTTTCTTTCTTTCTTTCTTTCTTTCTTTCTTTCTTTCTTTCTTTCTTTCTTTCTTTCTTTCTTTCTTTCTTCCTT
>VWZZ01007540.1:352022-363631 GCA_013399095.1 Psophia crepitans
AAAAAAGGAATAAAGCTGGCTTATGTCACCAGGGCTTACCTAACACCACCAGCCTTCGCCAGCACTCGCTTGCCTTGGGTAGAGTGTGCCGTTGCCAACATCTTCCAAAGGCGCTTTTCACAGCCACACCTGCTGAGGAGAGCTGCTGTTCTTTGTCACCACTGTTCTTTTTACTGCGTTTTTCTTTCCTTCTTTTTTTTTTTATCCTTTCTTTCTTAAAGTTTCTTTCTCCTTGAAAAGTTTGGTAACAGATGTTGAAAATTGTTCCCATTTAAGAGTGTGAATAGGAGCTAAATGACAAAAAGAAACTTCAAGCAAATCGGACACTTGCTTTTGGTTGCATCTACCAACCCCCACCTAGAGGTTCTTAAGATTTGGTTCTGCATCCCTGAAATTTTATTTACAGTTTAAAGAGCAGCTGATGCCTCTTGAAAAACCTTCAGCCCAGAAGGGTTCTGCTGCTTTGTCTCTGACTTTTCTTTATTTCTCCTTCATTGTTCTTCCTAAAGAATGCTATTTGCATGAAAATGGGACCTTTTGTTTCTCAAGAGCTGATCCATCCCTGTTACTTATTCCTCATTTGGACATTGACCACTGGAGTCTGTGGCTGTCCAGGGAGGGCAATTAAATCAGACTCTCCAGACTCTAATCTGCTGGGATACTGGGCTCATTTCCACAGCAACGCATTGTAATATAGAAAAGGTTTTCTAACTTCAAGTGGATTAAGTATGCAACGGAAGCTGAGTGAACGTGGTTGTAATGGAGAGTGGGATGCAGTAATGCAGAAAACGTAAGTTACATCGGTGCACTACCTTTCTGACAGAGATGCTTCCCCCGAGTCCTCCAAGGGGCAAACATAGCTGTTAAAGAACTGAAATTGGCATGTGCTGTTCCTGGTCATGTTTGGAACCTCACTTCTTTCCCGAGGCTGTGAATCTGGAGCTGCTGCCCCTTTGCTCCGGTGGGCCACCTACAACACAGCTTTGCTCCATGGCTGGTTTGTCACCTGCCGCAGTCTTGTGGTGCCGCTTCTTCATCTCGCTGGGTCTGGGAAACTTGCCTAATGGTACCTTGTGCTGTCTTCATTCATACTCAAAATGTCGCAAGTCTTTTCTGGTGTCCTCAAAATGACCAGCAAAGTGCTTCCTTCCTCTTGGCTCCCTGTCAGGATGATATTCAACCTTTGCTGCTTTGACATTTCGTATTTATCCAAGAAAATAATAATTTTGTATCCTGAACAGTTTTGCCAAAACTTTGTTAAGAGAGGTTGGTGACCTGCGTGCTTTTGTTTACATTTGCGTTTAAAGGATGTGTAAACATGAGGTGGGAGCTGGACTGTAAACCTAACATGATCAGGATGAATGTGGAAAATAAGTTTCCTGGACATACGCAATGGAGTGCTGGAAAACAAACAGTTCATCAGATGCAAACAAAATAGGTTTTGGTCTGGGGGTCTGGCTGCTGTGTTGTGCAAGTTAACCTGACCTACTAAAAGTTAGAATGGGTATATTTACCCACAGGATCAGATTTCTGATTGCCAAAAAGTGGGAGAGAGGTTTGGAATGTCTTTTCAAGATACTTTGTGATAGGTGTATGTGGGCATCCCAAGGCAGGTGACACAGGTTAATTTGAAAGAGCAATAACCCATAGCAGCGCGAAGTACAATAATGATGTGAACGGTTTGATTATGTCTAGAAATGAAATCTAGGATACGACTCAGTGATACCACTTGATTTCTGCCCCATTGTACTGAAACAAGGGAACATCCTGTTCTTGCCTGTGTATTTTGTGTTGCAAATGCAGGGGACGTTAAAGGTCTCACCACTGCTACTGAGCACAGGGTTAAGTTTTGTTTTAAGGCTGTGGGTTTGCATTAAATGTGATCTGGCTCCTTTTTGCAGCGAGAGACAGGTAGAGCTGAGAGAGGCCCGGAATAGCCCATCCCCATTCCACTGGGTTTTGGAGGCTGGGTGGGATACCCCAGGGTGTCCCAAAGGGGAGCAAACACACCTTGTCACGCAGTGGGGTCCTAGCAGGTCTTTGCGCAGCTGCAGGCAGGAGTGGCGGCAAAACCCTGAGCTCAGAGTGAGATGAAGAGCGTTTTATAGCTCAGGCTTCCTTTTTATCTTCTCACTACTTATATAAAGTGGTCTACATAACTTGGTATTAATAATAAATATGTTTATTTTACTTTGCATGAGGGCAACAAATCTATCTGCAGGGTTTTTACAGCCGCACCAACCTTGGTCTGCTGAAAGTCCTGTTGCTTTATTTCTGCCCCCTTCCAGCTGTGTTGTTTTTGAGCCACTGCACTTCCTATTAGCATGAATGAAGTCAGACTGGTGTCTGCTGTCTGCAACTTCTCATGCTTTCCTAAGCTCCGCTTTAAACTGAATAAAACTATTTCAAATAGCTTCATTGTTTGAGATACCATGGCTGGCTGAGTGGGACCAGGTTAGATGCTGATCTATGGGAGATGGCTTTGCTTGTAGTCACAAAGTTAATACTTAACAGGGAATGGTCAGAATTGTGTTGGTGTACCCTAAAGTGTAATCTAAAGTGGATTTCCTGGAGTTTTAATGCTTAGTTTCAGATTAACGATTGCCTGGAAGTGTTCCTAACATAGGGGAGAGGCTTGGGAGAAGAAGAAATGCCTCAAGCACTTTTAACTTGTCCTTCATACAGTTTTAACTGTACTTAATTTAGTCAACATCCCTGCCTAATTTCTAACCAGTATGTTATTGCTGAGTTAGGTAGCCAAGAAGCTAAACGTTCCTAAATTTAATGTTCATCTCACTGATGTCTGCCAGCACTCTAAATACAATTACAGTGCAAGTTACTTCATGATCTGTGAGACCAAGGACAGCAGGGTAGCAAACAAGTAAGAAGAGGCATGGAAAAAAAGCTGAGTAACAGAGGAAGCACAAAACTACAGGTGAGCTTCTAGTCTCAATTATAGCAGTATAAAGCCAAAGTCATGTTGGTAAAACTAATGGATCTGCCTCAGGCTGTAGAAAAGCAATTGAGAGCAGTTTTCTCATATAGTTTGGCATTTTCTGCCTCCTGAGGTACTGACAAAATCCCTGTTCTCTATGTTAAGGCATTTTCAGTTAAAGCTCAGACATCCTTGGCACGACCCACTGTTTTTGAGATGTAAAATAAATGTTCTGCATCAGCACTTTTTTTTTGTTTTCTATTATTTGTTAACTCCAAAAGGAGCCTGAAGTCTCAGTGGTAAAACCTTTGTGGCTGTTGTAGCACAGTTAGTTAAGAGTTGTGAACAAGGTGGTGATGAGGATTCACTGTCTGCTGGCAGGGAAGCTAGTCAGATGTTCTGAATTTACTGAGGGGGAGTCCATGGAAATGGCAATGGATATGGAGAGGGAATTTTTGCTGGAATACCCTGATGGGTTTTCATGAACTTAGACATAAGCAGGGCACGGTTGGTGTAAATGCACAGCCCGTGTAGGCACAGAAGCACAGTTATTGGCTGAACACCAAAAGGCCTCTGTAAAACGGCAGCCCACACATCTATGTTGGGTCAGCGTTTCCCTCCTCAGCAGCTGGGTTTCTTTGTACAATCTCACGCACAGGTGTAGCAACTTCAGAAAGTTTCACTTTTACAGACTGGAGTCTCTGCATGCAAAGCTGCCAGCACGGGGAAGAAATCAGTACATGGTCTGTGCATTATCCTTCTCAAAAATGTTCAGAGAAAAGACAGTTCAAAGGCTGGGATTGGTATCCCT
Source organism: Psophia crepitans (assembly GCA_013399095.1). NCBI lineage: Eukaryota > Metazoa > Chordata > Aves > Gruiformes > Psophiidae > Psophia > Psophia crepitans. Next base: position 355,769 of record VWZZ01007540.1, read on the forward strand.
GCCTAGAAGAGGTATTGCAAGGATCCAGCTCACCATGAAAATGGAAACTAATTGCGTTGGTTGTCATCATCCCTGTCCCTCAGGAAAGCGGCAGCTGGCTGCCGGGTAGCGGCAGAGGCAGCGATGGGGTCCCCTAGAGCAGTGAGCTGCCCCTCTCCAGGCGGGGTGCATGTTGTCATTCAGTTATCTCGATGCTTGTGGGCACGGGTAAGGAATAACTGACTGGCATGTTAGGCTCCTGCTGGTGGATTATTTTTTATTGCTGTGTTTATTTGGGAAGTGGCACTGCTCAGCTTGCTCCGAGGTCTGAAAGGTTGTTTTCCCCCTGGGATCCTCTGTTGCTGGCTGCTGCTTTAGGGATCAGGGTTGCTTTTATTCCCAGTAAGATGGGGGTTGTTCCTTCAGGTTCCTGTGTCTGCCACTATGTTGGACTCAGACTTTTTATTTCATATTCTTGCTTGGTTTGGGTCTGTTCATGAAAACAGGTTTGTAACCAGGCAGGAAGAAACAGATATGTGAAAAGCCTGCAAGTAGGAGAGGAGCGGGTGAGGAAATCTGGAACTGGGATAGCCAATTAATCTGAGCTACTTGGGGACTGGTGCTAACGGCAGTATTAGTTAGAAGTGCGGTGTGGTAGGCGCAGGCCTTGTCACTAACACAAGCATTGCACTTCGCGGAACAAGTCAGCCAGTGGAGGAGTGGCACGGAGATCTTGCTATACCCATGTTAACGTAAACTTGCCTTTGGATTTAGAGATACAATAATTTTAGATTTTAAATAGCATGTGCAAATCTACACCTGACAGGTGTGCATGTATGTGAGCGTGAGCATATATGATAGGGCAGGGGAGGCAATGGAGTTCAGTCCGAAGCTTTTTGCATGAACTCTAAGTCTCTGTTTTTCAGCAGCCCAAGTCTACAATGACTGAAGTCCTGAGGAAGGTTTGCAGGTGCGGTGTAGACAGGGAGGTTGAAAGATGCTACGACATATAAAGGAACAATTTTATTTTTTTTACTCAAAGTAAAGAGGAATCACATCCAGAGAGACATGCATCACCATTTATAGGAATAATTACATTTCTTTTTACCTGTAAACACTAACATACAACGTTATGAAAGGAAATAAAGTGAGGGCCAGTCTCCTGGGAATGGACTTAGTTCTGGTTTTTACGCAATATTTTCAGATCTGAATATTTAAAGTAAATTGCTTAGATAAATCGTTCAGGACCCTGTACTTTCCACGAAAGCCTTTCCACACGTCATCCCAAGTAACTAACATGCAGCACACAGATCAAGGCTTTCGCATCACTGGATTTCTACTGTTTTGTAATGTGTCGTCCACGGACTCCTTTAAAACAAAATAATAACACACCCCATCAAGACAGCAGTTCAGGTTTGCCCAACAAAGGGTGACCTGAACAATGTCTCGTAGCACTTGCTGAAAACTGGTGTGAATAACGTTATTCTTCATCAAAAAGTACACAAAGTATGCCACGTGGTAAGGCGTGAAACAGACCAAAAATGCCACAAGGTTTGTCACCACTATCTTTTCCGCTCTGGTGGTATGTGTTTGGGGGTTGTCTGATTTTCTGTGCTTTCTCAAACACTTGATGGTCTGAACGGTACAGAAGGTCATGACTGCCATGCTGCCGAAGAAGGTAGTCACCAAGACGCTGAACAGACCTGCATTTTCCCACGTGTTCTTGGAGAAGCTGTGGAAGCAGGACGAGATGTTGTGGCCCTCTCCATGCAGTTGGAAAGTGGAGACTGTCCCGGCTGAGGTGCCCAGGCAGACGACAGCACAGACCATAGCAGCTTTCTTGGTGGATCGCAGGGTGAGAGCCTTGAAAGGGTGCCGGATAGCGATGTACCGGTCTACACAGATGCAGAGGGAGATGAGGATGCTGCCGTACATGTTTACAAAGTAAAGACTCTCCAAGGTGGAGCAAAACACAGACCCTAAGTTCCACTTGTCCTGAAGGTGGTAGGAAATGATTTTAAAAGGAAGAGTAAATAGCAGCAAAGTATCCAGAAAAATAAGGGCTATCATGTAGACTGTAGATTCTGACAGCTTTTTAATCTTAAAAAACAGGAATGACAGAGCCATCAGATTGAACAGCAGTCCCAGGGTAAATGTGGGGGTGTACATGATGAGCTGGAACAGTTCCACGGTACCACTGATATTGCTCTTGGCACAGGTGCCATTCATATCTCCAGGTATGCTGGAAGAGAGGAAAATCACCTTCACCACAAGGAAGGATGCAGATCACCTTTAAGACCCGGTACAAAGGCCAGCAAGGTCTCTGTGTGTCCACAGACCTGGAGATGCCTTTTCCTCTCAGGCTGCTGTGTGCTGAATTGCAGCCCCAGTAACGTGGAGCTGTCAGTGCTAAAGGACCTTGGGGCAAGCTTGTACCTCGAGGAGGAGCAAGGCTTTCTGGGGTCCAAGCTTCACTTGCACTGTTATCCCAGACTGTGCCGCCCTATAATTTAGGCTAGGCAGAGTGTAGATGTGACTGCACCATTCCCTTGACGTGATGCAGAGCTTTGCAGAGCCAAGGTAGCAGCCCCTGATTTTAAGATTACTTGAATTGTGGGGATGGAGGCAATTAGTTGGATCAGATTTCCTGAATCAAGCTATCGTAAGAGACCCTGGAGAGCCAAGAGCACGAGGGTCCCACATATTTATTGACGTGAAGATCCCAAATAGTTGTTGCCATCCTGCACCTCTCCCACCACCACTAGGAGAGGGGCTGTGATTACCTCTGGCCCTTCTGATTGAGCGTGCTAAAAGGAGGCAGGCAGGCAGGCAGGAAGTTTCAAACAGAGCTGTTTATAGCAGAAGTTAAGTCCTCAGAAGAAGAATGAGATTTAAGACCCCAACCTTTTGCCTAAACCAGCCAGACTTACCACAGCAGATAAATTTGTATCTGCAGAGGCAGAGGTGCAGAAAACATGCAGCTGGTTTCTCCTCCAGAAAGAGGGGACTGAAAATGTTGTTGAAGGCACCCTCTGAGCAGGGGTCATGGAGTAATTCTCTTCCGTAGAGGATGGGTGCTGGTTTGATCCTGCCCTCAGACTCTCCTGATAAGGACCGGGAAGGCGGTCATTGGTTTCGGCAGTGCTGGTCTCAGCTGGAATGGCTTACAAATGCAAATCCACGGGAATACCTGGTCCTTTCTTCCAGCCAGTTCTGACACAGCAAATGTAACCTGTACATGAAGCCTTTCAAAGATCGGTGTCAGTGCCCAGAAATTACTTTCGTCTGCTGTTCTGTAATTGTTACTACTTTGACCTAGTGCCTTTCCCACACGAGTTACTGATTTGATGCTGTTTCATTTCAGATTGTCAGCCAGTTGTGATCTGTGCAGTAAAAGTTCCTGTTCTGCCGACCAAGTCCCTCCCCAGTGTTTCAGAGGTAAGCTCTCCCACACTGTGTTTTGAGGGAGATTAGGACCAGCAGAAAGGAAATTTATTTCTTAAAAACTAACAATTATTGTTAGGAAGCAAGAGCAGAGGAGCTGTTTGCTCCTTAAGGACACACTGGTGCTAGGTAAATGATTCTGTAAGTTACAGGTTTGCATACAGCGGTGAGAAAACCAGCTGCAGAAACGCAGCCTGATGAGGAGAACGGGGTGCTGGCAGGGCTGCGGGTGCAGCAGAGCGTGCCTCTGGCAGGGCTGGGTGCAGGGATCCATCTGCTGTAGCAGATACAGGTTTTATTCGGGTCCCTGCAGCAGGCAGTGCTGCCAGCTGTGTAAAGAATAGAATAGAATCATTAAGGTTGGAAGTGACCTCAAGGATCATCTAGTCCAAAAGCATGCAACAGCCTCCTTCCTTGCAGAGCACGGCTGCCAGTAAGGCAGGGAGGATGTGGGGGACATGGCTCAGTGGGGCAGCGACCCTCTCAGCAGCACGTGCTCTGCTGCTGGCCACAAGGGACTGAGGGAAGTTTGAGGGGAAATAATGAAATTCCCTCACCCAAATGAAAAAGGACAGGGAAGGCTGAGTTTGTGTAGTGCTGAAGGGGAGAAGCACTCCTTGTTACGCTGCCAGTTCTTCACTGCTTAGGGGCCAAACCCTCCTGCAGCCACGGGGCTGGGTAGTTTGTTGGAGGCTGATCTGGGTCCCTGAGCCTCCTCTGTCATGGACTGATGGCCTAGGCAGAGGCACTGCCTGGGACAAGGCAGCCCAATACACTGCTCTCCTGCTAAGTCCCCCTCAGTGAAGCACTCAGACACTAGTGCTGGGAAGGAACTCATTACTGACTGCCAAAGGGATGAAAAGTTAATTAAAGAATTCCTCAAAAGTAATAAATATTGGCAAAGTCTTTTATTCCATTGTCTCTGCAGGAGATTTCATTAGTCCTTTTTTCTTTTTTTAGTCCTTTTTTTTTGGTATGATAGTGTGCCTAGTAAATTCTGGGTCTAGAGGAATAAAATTTCAGCTTCTTACCAAGACATTTTCTTGAGAAAAATCTAATTATGATAAAAAGGCATTTTAGACCAGAGTCTGTTGTATAGATTTCTAAACAAAACAGTAAATATTTAAAGCATAAATGCAAATGATGGCTCTGCTCATTCTTACAAAAATAATATGTAGATATGTATAAGCAAAACAAGTTATATAAAATATACTTATTTTTAAGACCTTGTAGCAAGAAGAAAGCTTTTAAGGCAAAGTTTCACTACAGTGAAATATTCTCTCTTGTCATCTTACCTTTGGGCTGTCTCCAGCTCTGGTTGTTGACTTTTTCTCCTTCTCAGCTTGTAGAATTCTGGAGTCTGGTGTTTTCTTTTAAGGTGCTGGAGTGAGCTGCATGCAAAGTAGCTGTTGATCATGATGCCAGAAAACATGAAGTGCTGCTGCTTTTCATTTCCTCACATATTTCCATTACACAACCAGTCTCCCCGTGCTGTGTCTGCACACACGCACTATGTACATAGTATGTCACACAGAGCTCATTTAAGGATGTAAATACATGGTTTTGTGGGGCCAGCAACTCTGAGTCACCCATTAAAAATAATTTCCAGTAACAGAGAAAGAAATTCTGGCCCTACAGACCTTCCTCTGATATTTTTCTACAAGATATGATTTTATTGATTATATGTAACATCTGTGGGTAGAGTGTTAACTGTCGAAATGTGCTTTAAGCTAAATCCTGAGCTATCACTGTCATTGTTTTCTTTTTCATGATACCAAAAAGGAAAAAGAGATTATTGACTTTTAGTGGTGATCTGATAAGTTCATTTCAAGTTGGTATTTAAAAAAAAAAAAAAGGCAAGGCTTACTCTTAAATCTGTTTATAGTCCTACGGAGCAGGGAATGTACCCATGGAGAGTGTCAGGTGCTGATTTTGTTCAGGGGGAAGGGGAAAAAAGATTTGGGTTTTTTTGCCCATTGTATGTGTGTTTGCAATCTTACCAAAGGAGGAAAAAAGGCCAGGAGGTAGTTTTGCTTGGTCCTCTGCATACCCCTTAAGTATCAAAACTGAGGATTGTATTGGCTGAATTCAAACCATGCATCTGTGAAAGAAATGGGCAATAGGAGGTGAGAAAAAACGTAGTACTTGGGGTTTCCCCATGGTATTTTAGTTGAGATGACTCTACTTAAAAAAACCAAACCCCAAATCCGTCAAGGGGGAAAAACATGTAGAAGGTCTCAGGGAGCAATACCTCATCACATTCGTCAGCTAGGCTTCACTTCTGTGCATCCAGTGATGTTCCTGTGACTCTGACTGCATTTTGGGTATTTAAAAAAATAAAATCCAAAATCCCCACACAACACAGGCAGGCACCACTACCATAAAGAAGCACTGGGGGCTGAAGCCAGCCTGGGTGGTGGCAACTGAGGCTGCCATGAGCATGGGATGTAAGCCCAGCTGCCAGAGTGCTCCCTGTGCTCCTGCCCTGGTCCTGGGTTTGCCCGTGCTACTCCTGATACAGCCACCAATGCTCAGAGCAGATGCTCTGTCTTCCTCATTCAAGGTTTTCCCCTCACCCACTTGAAGCTTTTTCTGCTTTCTCGTTTTCTCTTTGATACTCATAGTCACATGCCACCCAGGTGCTGCCCACCTCGCCAGAGGCTGCCCAGAAGCATGCCTCCCTGGGCGTGCTCGCTGCGCAAAGCCTATGTGGCTACGTGTCTGGAGAAAGATGTGTCAGAAATGGGTGGATGAGGAAGTGGCAATGCCAGGGTTGGCACGTCATAGTCTAGCCACTACCAGTGGTTGGTCTGTTTTTTTCCCAGCAGATATCCTTGTGAGTTTTTCAGGGAGGATTCTGAGGAGAAATGGCCAGGAAGGCATGCAAAGGGTACAAACACACTTGGGACAACTTATGAAGGCTCCTCGCCCTTTAAAATTGAAAGGATGAACAAAGGATGATGCTGAAGACTGATGGTGAGGGAAAAATTAAACTGAGCAAGCAGTGCAATGGAAAGGTTGGGATAGTCCATGAAGGGCTCCTAAACTGTGGATTAATAGCTTAACTTGCGACGCAGGGGTGAGGATGCTGTGGACAGCCATGGTACCTCTCTTTTCTTGCCACAGGCCGTACCCTGGGCTACTGAGACCTGACTCTTCACTAAGTCCTCAAGACCAAATGTACTGTCCCTTTGCAGGGATGCACCCTGCAAACTCTGCTACATCCTTAGCACCTCTGTGCATGTAAACAGTGCCACCAGTGTGTGAAACACCTGCTGCTTTGTGCAATTTCAGATGCTGAATGCATCACCTTGTTCCTTTCTCCTGGCAACAGAGCTTTTTTTTGCCAGTATGAAGGACTTTGCCATATTGCTGCTGCCATGCAGACCTCCCCTTCAGGCCATGCACGCATCCCTCAGTGGCAACCAGTGAAGCTCTGCTGATTCCCCATTCTTGCCCTTGGGGCCAACTTTCTCCTTACAGTGTGGAGTTGTGCCAGCCACCCCAAAGCACTGCCAGTCTGTTGCACCGCATCGTTCCACAGACAGCAGTGCCATGGTCCTGGTTCTTCAGCTGTCAGTCCTGGCTGTCAGGAGAAGTGTCAGTATGGGGCTGGTGCTGCTGATGTCTTTCCAGTTTAGGAGCTATATCAGTATCCATTGCACCACACAGGGCTGTGCAGTGGAGACATGGTAGTTTTTTTCTTGATCTAAATCAGAGACTGAACAGTAAGAAAAATATTTGCTCTGCTTGAGATCATCCACTGCTGTGATCCCCTTGCTTTCTTCCTTGATTTCCCCCAGATGCCCTCCAAGTATTCTCCACTTTTCAGTTTCATTCACCTCGCCCCGTCCTCCCATGTGTCCCCAGCCCCCTGGATTTTCTTTTTTGAAAGGCTGCTCTAGCTCTGTACTGGGGAGGAGGTTTCAGAAGCCAGCTGAAGGAAACAGCAGGAGGATGGGCAACAGAGGTTACAAAGAGAGAAATGTGTGTAGCCTTTTGATGGTCCTGGTGAAGCTTTTACTGCTAGAGTGTGCTTAGTTGGGGTTGCCATGGAGGGGGCTGAGAGCATGTCTAAGCTCCTTGTTCCTGCTATGAGGCCTTGCTGGGTGGCACCCAGGAACACCAACATGGACCAGGACGCTACTGGAGCTTGCTCCTGCCCACCATGGACCTCCCTTTGGGGCACTGCAGCATCCCACCAATGTTTCCTGCAGCCTCTAGTGAGCCTGAACTGGGATGAAATATCCCATCACAGATGACACCAAGTTGGGGGGAAGTGTCGATCTGCCAGAGGGTAGGATGGCTCTGCAGAGGGACCTGGACAGGTTGGATCGCTGGGCAGAGGCCAACGGGATGAGGTTTAATGTGGCAAAGTGCCGGGTCCTGCACTTTGGCCACAACAACCCCAGGCAGCGCTACAGGCTGGGGACGGGGTGG
>VWZZ01007540.1:363902-376288 GCA_013399095.1 Psophia crepitans
GGCCTCTTCTCACAGATAACTAGTGACAGGACTAGGGGGAACGGCTGCAAGTTGCGCCAGGGGAGGTTCAGGTTGGAGATGAGGAGAAATTTCTTCTCGGAAAGGGTGGTCGGGCATTGGAACGGGTTGCCCAGGGAGATGGTGGAGTCACTGTCCCTGCGGGTGTTTAAGGAAAGGTTGGATGTGGTACTTAGGGACATGGTTTAGTGGGTAATAGGTGGTGGGGGGATGGTTGGACTAGATGATCCTTGAGGTCTCTTCCAACCTTAATGATTCTATGATTATATCACCTAAACCAGTGGCTCTGCAGAGCCGTTTGTTAATGACTTGCTCCATCTCGTGGCTGCAAGGGAAATGAGAAACACGGCTTTAGCCCTGTGATGCCTGTCTCTCTATCTGTGGCTGATCACCAGGAGGAACAGCTTATCCTGTAGCTTAGTTTATCCCACAACTTGTTTCCACCAGCAGAGTGGTGTCTCCTGGCTGATCACCAGTACTCCTTGTCTTCACCACCCTCTGTGTTTGCTCCACTGTCCGCACCATGGACAGCCCAGGAGTGATGAGAAAACAGAGAGCCAAAAACTCTGATGGAGATGGGCAAAGAGGGACAAAGCACAGAAAGAGTTGAAATGGAGCTTTTCAGTAGACGAAGTGATCGTAAGTGTTGGTGTGGATTGCTGGTGTGGCCGAGAGGCCAGGGCAAAGAAGCTGCTGTGCCAGTAGAGAGGTCTTGCCCAAGGTGATGGCCTTCTCACTGACATTTAGTGTCCTCTGGAAGCACCTGACACCTTCAGGTAGGCACCAGCAAACCTTTGCTGTGCACCAGGGCCAAGAGTGTCCCAGCAGAGATGGATCCTTTCAATGCTGGAGGAGCTAAAGCTGCTGCTTGGGAGAGCAGGTGAGCTGATTTCTCTCTTTGAGCTCTGAAGTGTTTAGTTTTGAAGTGATCTAATATTTGTTGAGACACATCTCAGTTTCCACAGAGAAATCAGCTGGTGATGCTCCTGTGAGACTCCTGAGGCCAGGTCAGCAGGGTGGGTATTTTCAGTGTCAGTTCTCTGAGGATGATGAAATGTGAATAAACTCAAAGGAAAATAGACTCTTTGTCCTGGTTTCAGCAGAGAGAGAGTTAATTTTCTTCATAATAGCTAGTATGGGGCTGTGTNATTCCATACCATATGGCATCGTGCTCAGTTTATAAGGGGCTGGGGGAAGAGGAAGAGGGAGGCTGCATCAGTGTTCAGAGTGACGGCGTTTGTCTTCCCAAGTAACCATTATGTGTGACGGAGCCCTGCTGTCCTGGGGATGGCTGAACCCCTGCCTGCCTTGGGGAGTGGGGAATGAATTCCTTGTTTTACTTTGCTTGTGCACATGACTTCTGCTTTACTCATTAAACTGTCTGTATCTGAACCCATGAGTGTTCTTGCTTTCACTCTTCTGATTCTCTCCCCCCTCTTGATGGGGGCGGGGGGGAGCCAGCTGCCAGCTGGGGTAAAACCGCGACACTCTTTTTCCCAAATCTGCTACGTGTTCTGGTCTAAGGCCGTGGGCAATTCAGGCATTCATTCCTCTACATCCTTGTTCTGCTAACTTTCAAGCTGCAACACCAACGGCAGCAACCTGTTGGAGATCTGACTCTTGCATGGCGGCTTTAGCACTTCAGTTATTTTCTGTCTCCGCAGAGCAGGCGTTCAAGCAGGGCTCACGCACCCTGGCTGAGGGCCCTACATACCACAACACAGCGTATGCCTCTTTCCAGCCTAATGACTGAGTCATTTTGACACTTGTAAGGTATTTTTTATATTATTTTTCCTACTCAAACCATTAGCTACCCTGGTCTTCCACTCATAATTACCTTTGAAAGAGTTGAGACAGCATTTTCGTAAAACAACCATTTCCCAACAGATCATACAAACCTCCAAACCATGAGACACCCCCCCTCCCCCCTCCCTCCCAACATGATGAGACAGGCACTTGAGCTGTAATTTTGCAAGGTGGGAAAAAAATCAGTTACTGAAGATGATCAAAGAGATTTCATTTTATCTTTCACAGTGCCGAAGTGCACGTACAACTCTAGGAAAGCAACTGCATAACTGGACCTCCTTTCCAAAAGGCACTCGTACATGTTTTGAGCCAAGTGGGCTGCTGATATGGCTGAGGAACGGCGTCCTTCTGGGGTGCACCCTGTGGTGGTAACCGGGAGAGTCTCGATCAGACCCTGCGTGGCTCATGGCTCCATTTCTTCTTAATGGGAAAGGTCAGTTTTCCTTGCCTCCTTTCTGGGGGCTGTGAGAAATTGTTAAGCATAGTTACGGCAGCCCTCATGGCAGGGAGGGAAGTTCATTGGATGTCATAATGAGAAAATAATGAACTGAAGAAGAACGTAAGAGTCATTTTAGGCAAGAGAAAAAACGAGTCTAATATGACATCCTGTCGTTGACTGAAGCCAGCAGTGGATGTTTAGGGGAAGAGCGAAAGAAACTGCGTTCCCATTGCTGGCAGTGCTTGCAGCAGTAAGCAGTTTAGAAAATAAGGAAAGGTTTCAGACTTTCCTATTTTGCAGACAATTCTAGCATCTTTACGCTGAAAATATCAAAATGTTTAACTCATGTATCTTTAGTATTTTAGGGAATCAGTTGACAGTTAATTGTGTTACCTAACAGCTGCTGCTTCAGGAACATTTCTTAATAAAAACCCAAATAAACAAATTGTATGATACTACAACTGAAATTTTCCAGTGTCTAGTAGGGGTAGTTTGTTTGTTAGAATTGCTTAACAGAAAAAGTACGTAGGTTGCCAGCTAAATCATGTTTTCTGGTCTTCCTAAGGTAGTAGAAATTGAAAGACAGCGAATCTCTGAGTTTAGATAATGAGCACGAAGAGATTAGTTAGAAATGCAGTGACAGCAGTCAGAACTCGGCAATGCTACTTTTCCCTGAATTTATATTGATAACATATCCCTGAAAGGAAATTCTTTTACAAAATGATACATTTCCAAAAGCCTTATTTGGAGGGGTGCAGGGGGGAGGAAGCTTTTAAAATTATTTAATTAAAAGCCATTTTCCATTCTCTGTTTTGCTTTCTCTATTACTTCATTGTGCAAACTGTGTGTACTATTGTTGTGCCAAACATCAACTCAAGGTCTACTATAACATCAACAGGCCAGCAGCAATGCATATGTTTGTCATATAACATACCAGTGAGATTTAACTTGGCTATCACCAGAGGCAGAGTGCATGGAGGATTTGGCTGGTAATGAAAATCCCTCTCCTTGTTGCATGCATAGCTGGACACGTCAGTTCGGTGCTTCACTAAACTCACAATCTGTTTGTCAACTATTAGCTCTGCTGAGCATTGTGCTGATAAGGTGTCGCGTCTGCTGTGCCTGACCACAGCGTTTTTAGGTGGTATCTGTCTGCACAGGACGTCGCAATGCGCCATGGCTTTGCTGCTTGAGACTGTTGAGCTTGGGGCTTTCCGTTGTCTCCTAAATGCAATTGTTCTGGTGTCATCCTGGTGCCGTAGGTAGGATCTGTTGTCTTTTCCATTTTACATGTTGGGAATCAAAGCAGCAATAAGCAAAAGGACTTTCCAAAGGTGATCCAAGGCAGCTGCAGTGCAGTGCGGTTTCCCAAACCCAGCTACGTTGCTCCCAGTGCCGACACATTATTTTTAACCTGTTCCTTCCTGAGGACCAGCTCCCTGTCTGCAGCCCAAAAGAGACAGCATTCCATCAAACATGTCTGGATGTTCACATCCCTACTAGAGGTCCAACATTCTTTAGAAATCATTTGTATGTCTGCCATTTCCTACTCAGAATAATGTTCTTGGTTGGTAAGTGTTGAAACTGTGTTGAAACTATGTAGTGACATGCAAATATAAGTGATTAATAATATGACGATGTGTATTTCATGTCATTATTTTCCATATATATATATATATGTGATCACTTTATTAATTTGAATCTTTTAGTATTTTTATTTAATTTCAGTAATATTTTAGTTAGGGCAAAGCTGTGTATATGTGATAAATGCATAGTGTCTCTGCAGTTATACTCTGTGCAGATTTCAGCGAGGAACAATATCTTTCTGTCCCTCCTCTTTTCTGTAGCTGAACTCAGGAAGTGGTGGCCTTCAGGCAGATGTTGCACTGTTTTATGTGGATGGTGTGGTGTTGGTGCAGAAGCGCTTACCATTTAGTCATTCAAATTATGGAAATCTACTGAGTGCTCCTAATTCATTCTTTTTCCGTTATTATTCATTTGAAGACAATACAGCTTAGAGAAAGAATCTGCACTTCTAAATGTTCCATTCCTTCGACCAAGCGTCTTTTGTGATTTAGCAGAAGGCTTTTTTCTTTTCAATCCTGGCCTTGCCTTGCCAGCACAATTTTTTTCACAACAGGGACAGGCGGTTAGATGCCGGTGTGGTTAGGCTAAAGCCCATTGCAGAGCTGCTGAATGGTTTCTAGACTGCTGTTAAAAAGTGCTGGTAAGCGTGTGTTTCCTACAGCGTGGAACATGGGTGTGGCATCCCACATGTCTCTGAATCTCACAAAATAGTCTGCATGTTTTTATTTCCTTTTCACATAATTGTAATTTTCTTACCTTTGATACAGTGTTTTTAAAGTGGTTTGTGTTGGCTTTTGCATTTTTTTTTTTTTTTTTTTTTTTTCCCCCTCTGACAACGGATTTTTATAGCTTTGGTTGCTAACAGTGAGAACTTTATGCAGAAGGAAGTCCATTCCCTCATTCCTTTCATGTGCAGATGAAAGGCAGAGAAAGAGGAAGACTTCAGACAGCTTTGTGTCCCTTGTCGTTGTTACCGTTTGGCATTAGGTACCTTTGCAAGAGCTGGCTTCTGAGCAGCGCTGTCCTCTCAGGAGAGCTACTGTGCAACAATTACATTTGGGTGCAGAAAGGGAACTGTGAATTTCCAGCCCTGTTTTTAACACCAATCCCTTTAAAAGCCATTGACTAGTAGAATAGACTGGACTATTTCAGTTGGCAGGGCCCTACAATGATCACCTAGTCCCACTGCCTGACCACTTCAGGGCTGACCAAGTTAAAGCATGTTGTTAAGGGCATTGTCCAAATGCCTCTTAAACACTGACAGGCTTGGGGCATCAACCACCTCTCTAGGGAGCCTGACCCAGTGTTTGACCACCCTCTTGGTAAAGAAATGCTTCCTAATGTCCTGTCTAAACCTTCCCTGACACAGCTTTGCACCTTTCCCACATGTCCCATCACTGGATTCCAGGGAGAAGAGCTCAGCACCTGCCTCTCCACATCCCTTCCTCAGGAAGCTGCAGAGAGCAACAAGGTGGCCCCTCAGCCCTCTTTTCTCCAAAGCAGACAAACCCAAAGTCCTTAGCAGCTCCTCATAGGACATTCTTCCCAGTCTCCTCACCAACTTTGTTACTCTATTCTGGACGCATTCAAGGACCTTCACATCCTTCTTGTGGTGCCTACAAGTGCACACAGCACTGCAGGCAGGGCCACACCATGCTGAATACAGTGGGATAATCACCTCCCTTGACCAGCTGCTTAGACTGTTTGATGCACCCCAGGATGTGATTTGCCCTCTTGGCTGCTGATGACCTTGTGGACATCTTCCATCCACCTCAATGACAGGCAATAGGAAGGAGAGCTCCTCATGGATGGAGCAGAGCGGGACTCTTCTGCAAGAGTCGGACAGGAGCCAGAGACCGTGACGCACATGTCGCCCAGGACTTTGAAAGTCAGTTTGAGCAGTAGTCGCTGGCTTGTTCCTGTCCTGCACGCTGACACTAGTGCTTGTTGTAAACCAAAACAGCAGACCAAAGTGCTTGGAGCAGCTGGTGAACCAGCAGCCCTATGGTTTGACAGCATGAGTAATCCCCTCAGGGGTGGTTTACCTATCAAAAGAGGAATGTGTGAGGTTTAACGTTTGTAGAGTAATACATACAGAGTAATTTTGCTGTCACGCTAACCTTAGAAAAGCATTTGTTGAAGCCCGTTCAGGGTGTAACTGGCAGACTTGGATGTATGTTCAGAAAAGCACTCGGCAAGTGGCACGTTTAATCTTCTGACCCCCTCGTATCGCAGCGTCCGGAGGGAGAGTGGCTCAAGCATTGTCTTAAGAAATAACCTAGAAAATGACCCGATTTAAAAGAAGCAGTTCTTCCTATTACGCGTTGTTTTGCGTCTTTGTATCATGGAATCCTACTAAGTTCTTGGCTTTGAAACAAGAAGAAATACAGTTAAATAGAATATGGGCAGGTTCTTCTGGTTTTGCTTTTTGTGTTTTTACGCTGTGCAAGTGGTGGTTTTCAATCACGTTTGCAAGTGAAGGCTTTTCATATTATTAATTATGCTGATATCTGCGTTACGCGTTCTTGCACCCCTAATTGTTCAGTAAGGCCAGATTTAGGGTAATATTTTACTATTTGTTCTCTCTAAGACAGAACCCTTTGAACTACAGGTGGCAGATGCAGACAGAAGTGATGGAGTCTCTGCTTGCTGTATGTCTGCACTCACTCGTGGGGAGAGACAGGACGCGATGGGAGGGAAAGATGGAGAAAAGGGGTTGATGGCCTTTTCACCTTTTTACAGCGATTCAGCTGAAATTGCGAGGGCTTTTTTTGCCCTTATGTGCTTTCTTTACATTTTTCCATCTGTCCTCACTGCAGGTGTCTGCAGCATGTTCCTGCCCTGCAGACCTAGGGCAGGGAAATCCACCTGTACTCTAAGGTAGCCTCTGCATCTATATGTACCTATATGCTATAGTATATATGCATAATTAGATACGTAGTCCCTACAGCAAGGGGCCCACGTGGCACCACAACCTGGGTTTCAAGCAACCGATGGAAGAGTCCCTGCTCCTGCCCTCTCCTTCGTGCTTTCCCACCCTCTGCTTTCCACTGACCACCTCTTGCTTTCCGCAGAGGGTTGGTGTGTGGGAGCTGAGGCTGCACCATTCTGGGCCTTTTTTTTTTTTTTCTGTGCCTTCAGCAAAAGGTTTAAATGGCTTTTAGTGGATAGCACTTGCGGTGAGTTAAAAAACGTCTGTCTTCCTGCTTGAAAATGGAGCTTATTTAACTGCTAAATTTGTACCATAATATGCGTGCTTTACAGACTTCCTACGCTTATTGATTCTTATTGAAATCAAATTCATATGAATAAATATAACACTGATGAAGTTGTTACAAGTATTTATCAGGCCACATCCTTTTCCTGTTATTTTCCTGGTAAGCAGTTCTAAAGCCAAGTATTTAAACATTTTAGCATAAAATTTTTCTGGTCTTGAGCATTTCTTTGTAAATAACCACAACCACTGAAGCAAAGCTAAGTAGGGCTATAGCTTTGATGCTGATTTAGCAGTCAGGCTTGTGATCTGAATTAAGTGGGAGGGCAAGAAGGTGTTAGAATATATTTTTCTTTAACTACCAGATTTATTTATTTTTTTGGTAGTATTCCTACCACAGTTCAGTTTTTGCAGCGTTGAAGCTTGGTTTGTGCTTTGCAACGTTGACACCTGGTTCTTTTGCGTAAATTGTTCCGGGATCCAGAATATTGTATCTTCTGTTCCATCTGTATCTCAAACTCGTGAAAAGTCAGATCAAATTTGAGATCAAGATGAGTCCAGGTTTCTGAAACTGCATTTTTAATAGCATATACATAGCCTGCCACATTGCAGCCAAATTGCTTCCTGGAACTGGTGGTTTAAAATTTGTTCCTCTTGAGTAGAAAAAAAGAGTAACGATCCTAAAGTAACTATTTGTTGGGCTTTCTTTCTTCTTTTAACCTGACCCTCTTTATCAAATTAAGAAATATTGACTGCTTCTGTGTCAATATTAAGAAATATTGCCTTGCTTCTGATTCTGGATTGAGCAAAAGGTACCTGTTCGGAGGACAACCCACGTATGCTAATTTAATTGTAATTCCCTCACAAACAAATGGACGCACTATTTCATTGTGGCTTCCCGCTGTTCTGGTCATTAGCACCTTCCACACCAATGTCCGAATGACCCCTGGCAGAGGGAGCTGCTACTCAGCAGGACAGATTTACAGCCTGGTCCTATCAACACGTAAGCAACAGGCTAGGAAAAAAGAGAGGCGTGTGATGCTATTGTAAAGCCATTTGTATTTGTTAACTGGATGCTAGTTACACCGTGACGCTTCTTGCACATGCTGGAACCACAGAGTAAAGAGTGAGTGCTGGATTTTGTTTTGCATTCAGATGAGTTTTGGTTTTCTTTCTTTTTTTTTTTTCTCCACTGCCAGGTTATGCACTGCTGCGCACGGCCATGGAGGAAGCACAGCTCGCCGTTAGCCCTACCCCAGCTTGCAGGGGGCCCAAGGGCCAATTGCTGCCCAACAGAAGGGCAGGAAAAGCAGGCAGACCCCCAGCACTGCCTGTGCAGGAGCCTAAATATTGCGAACTGGTGCCTTCCTCCTGGTGGGCTCTGCTCAATGATGGATGATCTCCTTTTCAGAAATCTCTTTGCCTGTGGTAAAGGGCTGTGTTTTAAGGTGTTTTTATTATTTAAAGGTGTTTCATTTCGTTGCAGATAGGTCTGTCTCCTATACCAAGGTACAGGAGACACCTGCGCTGCATCATGCTGCTGAAGGCAAACCTGGGAGAGTGATTGAGAAGGGTCTGGAGTCTGTACAGCAAACCTCCAATCAAGAAGGAAACCCAGACAGGTTTTCATATTCGTGGTGTTTTCATGTTGCACACCAGTCATTTCAGTACCCGCAGTTCTTCACTTTTTACTTAGCCCCATGTTCTCCACCCCCAGGCGTACACAAGATCTTCAGGTCTCTCACCTCACAGAAGTGAGAAGAAAGGTGACTCAATCCCACGCTTTTTAATGTACAGGAAAAAGCAGCCTTTTCTTACTGCTGTGGGAAATCTGGGGCAGATTCTCTGAAGAGTCCCAGCTGTGGCTTTCTAGCAAGAGTCAAGCCTGGGGAAAGAGCCTTGTGGACAGGCAGCTCCCTGAATTCGCAACACAAGGTGGAAGGAGGCAGAAGGCGCCTGTGAAGCAGGAGGTGGGGGATGGCCACGCGAGGTGACTGCCACGAGTGCTGCAGGGATGGCTCTCCTTGTCCTTGGCCTGGGAGATAACTTCCTCCCTTAAGTGGAGGTTAGAGGACAAGCAAAGTGGGAAAGTTTGGTAAGAACCTTACTGAATTTAAGCAATTGAGCCACAAGCCGATTTTGAGAACTGAAACGTAAGGTTAAGGAGCCAAATCTTAGGTGCAAGACTCAGGAACGGAAGAGGGTTTGCATTTCAGTGGAGGCCATGATCAGAACAGAAACATGTTGCCCAGAATGTTAAAATTTGGAGTACCTGGTATTACCTTAGGATGTGGAGGATTATTGTGATGTGCTTGATACTCTGGATGGTACAGTCACGTAAAAAATGAAAGCAATTTTGGTTGAAGAGCATAGCTAGCCCAGCATTTGTCCCATAGGAGACACTCTGCATTTGCTGAAAGGTGGGAAGTGCTCCTGGGATCACTCTGCCAGTGTGAGTTGGTAGCTTGGCTGTCTGTGGTGAGACAGCATTTATTTATTTTATAATATATGTATTCTTTCACTTACTGACTTTTGCAAAGGGACTGGTTTGAAGCTATGTGCCAGGTCTTGTCAATGCAGCGAGTGTGTGTTACACACTCTGTCTTTTAGGGACCAGCTTTCAACGTGCCCCAGCTTCAGTGCTGCTCTCCAGACTGTGCTTGTGTTGAAGAAATATGCAGTCGTATCATAGAAAGAGTGGAGCTGAAATCCTTAATTGTTTGAAAAAATTTCAGTACCTTACGATTCATGACAGCCTCCTGTTAGAGAGGTTCCTGGCCAGAGAAGTGAGTCACTAACAATATCACCTGTATGTGATGCACTAGCAGGCATGTTTAGAAGGACCACAGCTTGGTTGTGGGCATTGCTGTCGAGGCCCTGAGTGCACTGAGGGGCTCTGCAACCTCTTCCTGTTCCCCAAACCTCTTCTTCACATGGGGCTTGGCAGCAAGTGCCTGAGATGAGCTGTAACCCAAAATCAGGCTGCTGTGAAGAAGCAACATGAGACAGAGCTGGGGAAGACTTGCACCCAGCCTCCTGGTTTGTTGGTGCTGCCCTGACTGCTGGTCACAGCCCCAGCTCTGGCCTGGCTGCATCCCCGCAGTCCTGCCAGGGTCCTGGGGTGCAGGCTGTGCCTGTCTTCCCACGGCTGCCTGCTCTGCTCACCTGGCACAGGCGCAGCAGGATGCACCCTATGGGGAGGGTACGGCCACCCGATGCTCCCAGGTGCTGCCCCGCTGCTCCTGACAGCCTGCCAGAAAGGAAACAACCTGCCCATTTAATGATAATGCCTAAAATTTGTCTGTGACTTCATGTCCAGCTAGGTTAAAGAGCTGTGACACCTTTGATCTTGGTAGGTGATGCCTGTACACCTTTGGGCTAGTCTTTTGGTTCCTGAGTTATAGAATCATAGAATCACTAAGGTTGGAAAGGACCTCTGAGATCATCAAGTCCAACCGTCATTGTTCTGGTAACAGTAAGAAAAAGCAAAAAGCCCTACCCTGTAGACTTCCACCCTTAAAAAGACCAAATCAACTATTTTTAAAAGACTTTAGAAATTACAGTAGTCTGAAGTTATTTTGACATTCAGGTGCCTTCTGTTAACGTATCTCTGATCTTTGGGCATTTACAGATCTCATTGAAGCTCGTGGTTGTGCTCTCCACCTTCCGGTCAAATGAACTGAGGTAACAGCTGACTGTTTCTTTTTTTTAGTGATGACTGAAAAACAGGGACCTGAAGACTAGGCTAATGATGGTGGGTCCCTGGTGCGGATGCTAACTCCGGCATTGACAGAGATTGGTGATGGTTATCAGCCACACTGAGCCCTGATTAATTTTTAAAAACATTTGGTGTTGGCATTGAAAAGGTTTCCATCGGTGGGTAGACTGGGTGCAAAGCGGATTAAAGATTTATCTGGTCACACGTCTCGATTTGTACAGGGGTTGAATTGTAGGAAGAATGCAGAAGAAAGTTGAAACAGCAGCTTCAGAACAGGAGACAAAAAAAGCCCTAAACCATGGCTGCATGACCACGGGTGTTTCAAGGGCAGAAAGCTGGAAGGAAAATATAGCTAATGGCTGAAAGTGAGGAAATGTCTCCTCGCTGTTTCCCGCCTACTGCACGCTGGGAGACAAAGCATGATGCATGTTCTCTGTCAAAAAATTACATGTTAAATCTTGTCAGCTTCTCACAGGGGAGAATTCTAACTGGTTGGTTTACTGGAGTCGGAGATGGTGATGGTATATTCTGATCTAAAGATCAACCTGAACACTGTTTTTACATAAGAGACCTGGTACTTGGTGCAGTTGGGAGGTAGGAGATTTGGTGGTAAGACTTTTTTGCTTCTCTTGTTCTCTTGTCTGCAGTATTGAGCCAACACGGGCAGTTCCCACTGAGTTAGACCGAGATCTGCAAGTGATGACACTTGAAGCATTAGGTTGTGCTCTAAATGAATAACGGAGTAAGAGAGCAGGCGTTTGCTTTCCAGCATGACCGTGGAAAGGGAGTGCGTGCTGCTTCTCACACGCTGTCAGCATCCTTGCTGGCGAGGCTCTGGCTGTAGCATCAGCTTTGGTGCCTTCTTATGTTTGTGTGTTGCCAGAAAAGAGCAGTGAAATTGGCTTTTGCGAAGTTTAGCCAGCACAGAATTTGTTTGACAGGGATATATAAATAAGAAATGATCCAGCTGAATTTCCAGCACTGGAAATCAAACCAGAAGAAAGAACAGAAGGTTTTTCTATATAAATCGGGTAAATGTGGTTTAGATTCATTTTGAGAAGTTTGTGACTCAGAACGAGTCATGCTGTCTGCTTTTAAGAAAAAGATTTAATTCTCATGGTGTCTTTGTGCTTCTACTACAAAAACCTAAAGAGAAACAGTTTTTTGAAGGTGATACTTTCTGTAATAATGTGACTGTCTTTATTGAGCTTAGTGCTTGGTGTTATGTGGAAAAAAAAAAAAACAAACAAAAAAATTAAAAATCACACTTCCCACAGTTCAGATTTTGGTATCTTAGCGAGTCAAGTGATTGCCTATAGTTTCAAGGCAACCGTGTCACTGGGCCCTGCTTTGCAGTATGATCTCAGTAAATTGGGAGGAGAGAGCTGGAGATATGCAGAGTTTTCTGATTCTACTGGAACTGTAATCTGCTGGGCACACATAAGAAGATACAGTGCAGTGGAAAAAGAGGGACAGAGATTTGCAAGAATTCAGTGCAGTGCATTTTTTTTTTTTAACTGTCACAGGAACTGGGAGAGAGCCTTGCTTCCGCTGAATTGGATTGCCTTGCCTTTGGAAAAGACTTGGTGTAGGAGCAGAGAAAA
>VWZZ01007540.1:376293-447499 GCA_013399095.1 Psophia crepitans
TGTAGGAACAGAGAAAAGGCAGAGTTCTGTAAGACGTTCAAAGATGAGGTAATTAGGATCTTTTAAAAGAAATGGCATATTCCACATGCATTGATATGATTCTAGGAAATACTGAGGAAAATTCCCCAGCCAACGTAAACTTGAGCAAAGGAGACACGAAACGTAGTTATGTTTACTCAGTAAATAAATAGATCAAAGATTTCAGAAAAACACCAGAATCTTCACTTTTTCCAGTAACACCAAGCAATTAGTAGATTTAAAACAGATACTAATGACTGAACTCTTCTTAGCCTATGAGGGCAGTCATGCGTGGTCTCCTTTCCAGAGCTCAGATAGCTTCTGGCATAATTACTGGCTGCATCGTTTTCAGTAATGAGTTGATTGGGGCGGCAGAGATGCTTAATAAGCAGCTGTATGGTTTCATCTGCAGGGTACAGACATGCAAGTATCTGGCAGAGGTGGGGCACACAGATAGGTGACCTGAGAGCCCAGATATCCTAGCAGCCTTCTGTCCTTAAGGGCAATCCAGATTTTGAAAAGTTGAATTGCTCACTGGAGATGCCAGAAGCTTTTCAGTGACTGTTGAGGGAGCCTCAATAGTTTCTTTGGGGTTGGTAGTAGGGTGCTTCGCTTAAGGTGGGAGCAGCTGCTTCACTCCAGGGACAGTGTGGCGTATTTACAGTATGGTAAAATGCTGCTAGGAAATGGAGCTGCTGAGAGGACCACTGGGACACTGAAAAAAATCACTGAGCTCTGGCACTGCTAGGGAGGGAGGAGGGCAAAATGAAACCTTAGTTTCAGTTCAGCACATCGTACAAAAGAGAATATGTATTTTATGTGTGTATATATATATATATCTCATAAAAACGGACATTGTATGGCCTTTCTCTCCTCTCCCTGTTAGCTTTAACTGAAATGTGCCCTGTGTTTACTTTAAGATGCATTTTTAAAAGGAGAGCAGTGTTTTTGGTCTGTGATCTTGATGTGGTGATTGTATGCATCAGTGCTGCTGTTTGCAGTTTCCAGAACTGCAACAAGGCTTTACCCATGCACTGAACTAGGTAAATGCAGTCTCAGTTGGAATGAAGATTAATTGTGGAACAGTGTATCTTGCAAGTGTAGTTTGCCAGGTCTCAGGAAATGGAAAAAAGGAAGTAGTAGACTAGGGCCTTAAAACTAAACAAAAAAGCAGTTTTCATCTTTTTCTTTTAATATGGAAATCTGCCTGTCCTTGAAGCTGTTGTACTTTAGTAATTGGAGGGGAAAACAACTGATTTTTCACACCTCCCACAAACATAATGGCTGACAAGCAGCAACCCAGCCTTGGCAGCACTTCTGGGCATGAGCTGGGTGCTGCGGAGCAGGCTGTGAGGGGGCTGCCGTGGTTGCAGTGTCCATCAGATGAGATAGGATCTCTGGTGCCTGTGGGATGCTCCTTGCCCGATGGGAAGCGGGACATGGTTGCTTCGAAACACCTGCATCTCAGGCAAGCTTTGAGACTTGCTATGAGGTCTGCAAGCATGCCCTGCTTCCCCACAGGGCTGCCTCTCAGGGTTCAAATGAGTAAGCTGTGACCTTCAGTACAGGCAGCATGTATAAAAGCAGCTGGGCATGGTGTGGAGGAGGTGCCAGATGCTGGGTGAGGGTTTGTGTGTTTTTTTTTTTTTGCAGTGAAGTGTGTCAGATGGTATAGATCAGACAGCACAGATGACGTCCTGGTGCCCAAGAGGAGATTTACTGCAGGTCTGTTCAACTCGAGTGTGAGCAGTCCAGCGGTGGCTGAGTTCACTCCTGGGAGGGTGAGTCCTCACCTTGGAGCAGTGGGTGCTGGGGAAAGCAGTGCCATCCCTACAACCTGTTGTCGAGGCAGAAATGGCAGCGATTTAAGAAATAAGTAAACTAAAAATCCGTGGTTCCAGCATGAATTTGGCTCTGCTGATCCTCTGTCATGCAGTATGCTGCAGTGAGTGCTGTCAACATTTATTTTATAGATATTCTGAAGTGAAATAAATAAGAGCAAAATTTCTGACAGGGCCAAAGGCAATAAATTGTGCCGCTCCAGGGACACAGAATCTCCTAGCAGAACCTGAGCTACACTGTCTGTTTGGCTACTGCCCGTCTGGTTCATCCTTTTTGCTTCCCATGTTTCTGGCACTAGATGGAGAGCGGTCTGTGCAGCGGAGGATCATGTCTCTCATCTTCAGTCATTCTGACTTCCTCAGATGAAAGACACTATGTACATATAACTATTCTTAGTCTGGCACGGTGTGCTTCAGTGCTAACGCTTGTTTTAGTCTGTGTATTGGCCTGATGTTAAAAAGATAAACAGATGACTGCTTGTGTGAACCTGACATGTCTCTCGAGTTTTCCAGCTAATACTGAGGTTATAGAACTGCAAAAGCTCATCACACACTGGTATTTTGTGGCCAGCAGTTTCTAGGAGTGATATTCCAATGCAAATAGCTCTCTTACCAATAGAAACTAATTTAAATCACGTGTTTAGGAGCAGCACAGGATCCCTCACCTAGTATTCTCCATAGACTAATGTTTCCTAACTTTAAAAAAGTAGGTGGGTTTTTGTTTTTTTTTTCTCTCCCACACATCTTTGCAGGAGAAAGAGTTTTAGCTGTTTTCAAAAGCAGTCACTGAAGTTGAAGGAAGGGCCAGCCTATGCAGACCCATCTCAGCATCCATCCCCATGACAGTTGTCACCTCCACTGGATAGCAAGACAGGCACCACACAGTGCACCCAGTGCCCCATCCTGCCCTGCCATGTCCTGCCTGAGGAGTGGGGTCTGTCTCCTGTGTGCCGGGTGGGAGTCATGATGTGAGAGGCAGTGACAGAGGACTTTAGAGTGCTGGGTGGGCACACACAGCAGCTTGGGGACACCTCTGGGGACGTACATGAAATCTTGCCTTGGACAGAAAGGGGTTGGAGGGGCTTTCTGTTTCTCCTGTGTTTTTTATTCTAAGAGCAGCTTTGCGTCTTTGGACTGAAGCCACCTTGGGCTGCCCAGGAAGAGCCTTCCCATGGCAGCAGGCTCAGCTGACCCTCTGTGGTGACCACTTTCCACCACATGCTGCAGCACCTCTCCCCGCTTCCTCTGGGCCTTCCTTCTGCCATATAGACAGGCTTAGAGGGTAAGAGAAGAAGCTGCTACCCCTTTCAATAACTGAGCCTTTCAGCGATTCTCTCTGTGCTCCATATTTTGGCAGTGCTGGGAGAGTAGCCAGAGCGCAAAGAGTGTGTGTATAGGTTGTCTCTGTGTTTCTCTACATGCTTAGCAAGCATCCTGATTTGAAATCTAACCAAGGCAGCTTTCCCATTTGTAGTGTTGTGTAAATAACATAGATGTGCAGATTCCTTTTCAGTTTGCTCAGGGCAAGCACATTTCTGCCCCTCTTCATAAAGACAGTTCTCCTTGGGGAAAAAATTGGTGCCTTTTGGTGTGCAGCAGCCAAGGTCTGCCTGGCTCCATGAAGGGGTTGTCCAAGCTACTGCCATTTGCTGCTCTGCTACTAAGCAAGTCCCTGTAGGTTCTCATGGCAGCTGCCACAGTCATCTCAGGAAGTCTGTATGCAGGGCTGGTGGGTTTCCTTCTGTTAGACTCACCAGTTCCTCAAAGGACACTGCCTCTCCACAGCTCCTCTCCTTGCATTTGGGTGAAAGGAGGGAGAGTGCACCCAAGACTCGTAGGAAGGAATTAGTCTGAAGTGGAAAATGTTCTGAACATGAGGGGAAAACACCTGCAAAAACACCTCTCATTTTGATGAGAGAGGAAGAAGTCTGCACCTTTGAGAAACATCAGTTTATCTTTCGTTCATTTGCGTGCATTTTGGACAGGTTAAGTTGTCATGTTGGAGAATAACCTTTGGGTAAAATACTGCTTAGAGCAGCACACAAAGATGTGAGGTTCAGGGCGATATCTCTCTGAAGATCAGTTTCAGTCTTCAGATTCATTTCAACTTCATTTTGTGATCTGGAGGCTGCTTTAAGCAGTGTGGTGGCTGTTCTTCTCACTTTGCAGATGTCTGAGCACTTGAAATTGCTTGATGTGATAAACTGCTAGAGTGACATTTTTTAGGCTTTCTTTGTGAGTAAAACTCACTCTTTGTGAGTATAACTCACAAAGAAGAAATGGTGGCTGATCATTCTCACATGGGAAAACTGTCTGGTTTATGTTTTTTAACTAATGTATTTGATCATAATGAAATGACGTTGGACTGCCTCTACAGGGTGCGTGTCCACCTGTGTACGACACAGCTCCTTGTAAAAGGTGGGAGACCATCAGTGCTTTGACTGAGGCTTGGATCTTTCCTCAGGTGCTTTCCAGCTCGTAAATCATGTAGTATCACACAAGAAAATTTATGAAGGCTATAAAAATAAGTTCCATATTAGATCCTATACTTGCTATTAAACCAGTTGATTTTTTTTTTTCTTTTTTGGTTCAAAGTCATTTAGATATGTTATTTCAAAGGGACTTTGGGGCAATATTACTTTTTAAAAAGTCCACCGTTATTCTAATTCTAGAAAAGTTCTTTCAGAAGTTACTGGAGTGGAACTGATCTGAAGTTCAGTGCTCAAGTAGACCTGGGAAATGGAAGATGACATAACCAACCAGGCAAAGGGACAGGAAAAAAAATGGGGAACAAAACCCTGTGTGGTTTTGATGTGTTTTTTTGGTGTGTATGTGTTGTTGGGTGGGTGGTTTTTTTGTTTTCTTGGTTTTTTATTTCTTTTCTTTTCCTCTCAGCCAAACTGCTTTTGTGCTTTAGCCTCTTTCAATTGCTGTCTGAGTGCAAGATACAGCTAGGGGATCACATTCATTATTAAACAAATGCTAATTGTAGGATGTTGGTGGAGTAATCTGCCACTAATAAAATTACCCTCGAGAGCAGCCAGCCCTGTCCTGTGTTGTGAAGATCTGTGGGGTTTGGCCCAACTGACTTGACCGGATAAAAACGCATCTACTTTTTGTGAATCTTCTCACCTGGCTATCCTGAAACAGCCTTGGCCAGAAAAATTAAAGTTAAATACAGCTGCTCTTTAGGGACGTGGTTAATTCAATCAGTTTTTGTTCAATTCACAGAAGACAGCAAAATTTAAAATGTAATTTTAAAAGGCATTGTTTTGGGTGGTTTTGGTTAGCGCTTGATCTATTTAATTTTTTCTGCACCAGGACAATGCTTCTTTGACCTTGCAGTACAACTGAGTCCCTGGGAGGAGATCTGGGCATGTGAGGTGTTCAGGTTCCTACTTTTTTTCTGTATATTAAGAATAACATAAATACAGAAGAAACCTCTTCCGTTGTGCAGTCTGAGCATAGAAATTGTGAAGTTGTGTGTTCACTCAGGAAGGCTTTTTTTTTTTTTTTAAATGTCAGATGCTTTTCAGTTTTATTCTTCAACAAAATTCTTGTGCATCTTTCCAAGCTGCACAAGGTTTATCGTTGCTTTTGCCCTGCTATAAAAATACAACCAACTGGAGATTCTCCAAAGGTAACAGGAAATTTCAGAGAGGAGCCCATATGTAAAATTCTGATTTAGAAAGAACTGTAATCTTAGCTGCAGGTTAAAGAGAGAATTTAAGTGTATTATTTAAATTTTAGTTCATCTTGAAAAGCAGTGAATTAAAATGTGACACCTTCTTGCTCAAAAGATCTGCTCTTTTTGTGCTAAAAGGTTTGACTATTGTAGTAGCCCTGTAAAACAGACACAGCTGGGCTCTCTTCCTCCTTTCTCTTTGTTTCAGAAATTTCAAATGTGCTTAGACACTCTGCTCTCATTTAAATATATATCAGGCAAAATTTAGACAAATAGGGTTATATATAACATCATTTTTGCCCACCAAAGAAGTGGTACTGGTGTCTTTAAACAGGAAGAAAGTAGTTCAATTTAACTTTCTGATTCTCTACTCAGAGTTTGCTGCCACGTCTGGCATGAGCAGACTGAATCTGTAGACCAGTCATACATGGTGGGTCCCACCACTCCCCAGTATGACAGCTCATTTTTCATAAACTGACTTTTTTTTTTCCCTTCACTGAAAAAAATTACACTTTTTTTTTTTTCTTTCTTCTTTTTGCTGTAAGTGGAACTCTCTCCCTGCCTGCGTGTGCTGGGACTCTACCACTGACCAAGCATCGGCATGAGTAAATGCTGCCTCCCTAGCTCTCCTCCACCCACACAAGAGTCTCTACACACTTTTCCTCTCTGCCTACTGCATATGTGCACTTATACCTTTGAAGATTAGAAAATTATCTTTTCCAAGTACTTAGTAATAAATGAGTTGAAGGCAAAGGTACTGCTTCATTAGTCGTGTCTTTAATTCTTATAGCCTTGTGTGATGGGTCACAATTGCTGCTGCCTATTAATTATTTAGGAGCTAGCATATTTCCTCAGTCTTGTGCTATGCTTGCAATAGAGCTATTGACAACTAGTGCTATAACATCAGCAGCACTAAGAGGTGGCTCTTTGTCTCGAAGGCGAAAAAAATACACAAACCACGAACTTGCATTTGCTGAGAGTCATGTAACAGTGGAAAGAGGCCTCTGGAGCCAGTTTCCTTCTCCAACACTAAGTCAGATCAGCCATGATTTTGCCTATGTCTTGAAAAACTCTGTGAGAGGATATCACAAAGCTTCTCTGGGTAACTCCTTCCAGTGTTGCATTGCCCTCCTAGGGAAGAAGTTTTTGCCAATATTGAACCTGAACAAAGGGCCATTATTCCTTATTACATTGTTGGGAACTACTGGACAGTGGTTGGCTCCATCATCTCCGTCACTATCTTCCAGCATGCTGGATGAAACCAGTCCAGCTCCCTTGTTCTCTCCTTGCAGACCTGTGCCAAAGATCCCCAACCATCCTGCAAACCATTTGCTTGAACCTCTCTGGCTTCTCCCCATCTCTCTTGAACTGGGAGGCCCAGAGTTGGTCATCCCATTCCAGGGAAGCCTTGCCAGGTTATTAACCTCTGCTACAGGAGGCTGATAATTCTTGTTCTTTTTTCTTTCTCTTTTCTTTTTCTTTGCACTGACTCCATTTTTAGTGAGTCCTGGTATCAATTTTGCCATATTTACACAGAGAGGGCACTTTTGACTTGTATCAAGCCTGGTGCCCCCTGTTGCCCTTTTGGGAGGACATCTACATCAGCCCTCCTTTCCCAGCCTGTGCTGGCCCACAGGGTTGTAGTGCCTTGGGTGCAGTACTCCTAAGTTCCCCTGCATTGTACTTCAAAAGGCTTCTTCTCCCTTGTCCTGGAGTTTACAGGGCCTCTGGAGCAAGGCTCTGCCATCTTAGCCATAACATTGCTTTAGTGTTGGGCACAGGCTTGCAGAGGGCGTGTGCTCTATCATCACCCATTGCGTCTGCATGAAAAGCATTACATAAAACGCCAGTGTTATACTTTGTACCTTGAAGTGTTGTGTTTTTGCACAGTCACAAATTGCACTGATGGCAATGTAAATTTTCACGTAGTTGGTGTCGTGGTTTAACCTGTCAGGCAGCTAAAACAACTGCACAGCCATTCACTCACTCCAGCCCCCGAGTGGAAGGGGGAACTGAAAAAAAAAATGGTAAAACTCATGAGTTGAGATAAAGACAGTTTAATATGACAGAAAAGGAAGATAATAATAATGATAATGATAAAAGAATATACAAAACAAGTGATGCACAGCATAATTGCCTACCCCATGCAGACCACTGATGGCCAACTAGTTCCTGACCCATGGCCTAAACCCCCGATCAGCTTTCCCCAAGTTATAAACTGAGCATGACATCATATGGCACGGAATATCCCTTTGGCCAGTTGGGGTCAGCTGTCCTGGCCGTGTCCCCTCCCAGCTTCTTGTGCACCCCCAGCCTAGTGGCTGGCAGGCTGGTGTGAGAAGCTGAAAAGTCCTTGACTTGGTGTAAACATTGCCTGGCAACAATCAAAACATCTGTGTGTTCATCAACAGTATTCTCATTTTAAATCGAAAACACAGCACTATGCCTGCTACTAGGAAGAAAACTAACTCTAGCGCGGCCAAAACCAGGACAGTCAGCTAATCATAAAAGCAAGAGTTCAGAGCATTTTGGAGGAAAAATTGTAGGGAATTTAGCGGGAGATTGTCAAGAATTTGTGGAGAGGGTTTCCACAGAAAATACATTAAATTATCCAGACTTCTGGGTGTGATGTTCTTGTTTTTCCTTTTTCTGTTTATTACTGTTTATTCAGTTGCTCTTGGTCACCATAGTTACAAACCTGAAGTTGTTCCTGGGAATGAAAATCTCCAATTAATTCTTGGAGGTCTTTTAAGGAGAAAATTATAAAAGTTTATGATGAAATAGGTAGATAAGAATCATACACTGCTGTCAGATTGGGAAATGAAAATGTATTTCGAAATCATATACTTCATATATACAGTTTATTTAGCAGACCATGTTCTTTCTCAGACATATATTTAATATGCAAAGTAATGTGAAAGGTGCAAAAAAGAAAAGTTAACTCATATTGAAAAGGCTGCAAGTTTCTGAATGATCGAGGCAGTAGCAAGTAATGTTTTGAAAGCCTGCTGTTTTGGAAAGCTCTTCCTCTTGCTCCTCTGCTGATAATTGTGAATTGCCTCTGAGCTCTTTGCATGCCTCAGCTGTGATCACAGTTTCAGTACTAACAGGCTTTAAAATATTAGGTCCAGTATTAGATACGTGCAGCTGCCCACTTGCACAGTCATTCCTATGGAAATCAATGGATGGCAAATCGTATTTTCAAAAATGGCCCTTTTTCATAGAATCATAGAATGATTTGGGTTGGAAGGGAGCTTAAAAGATCATTTGGTTCCAAACCCCTTCCATAGGCAGGGATGTTACCCACTAGCCCAGGCTGCCCAAAGCCCCATCCAACCTGGTCTTGAACACATCCAGGGATGGGGCATCCACAGCTTCTCTGGGCAACCTGTGCCAGTGCCTCACCACCCTCACAGGGAAGAATTTCTTCCTAATGTTTAGTCTAAATCTATCCTCTTTAGTTTTAAAACCGTTGCCCCTTGTCCTATCATTACCTACCTGAGTAAAGAGTCTCTCTACATCCTTTTTATAAGACCCGTTTGAGTATTGAAAGGCCGCAATGAGGTCAGTACTTTTGCATTGAGGACCATACAAATCTAAATGCAGAGTGGCAGGTTGGAGCGGGAACAGTGACATTGTGAACCATTTCTGGCTGTCCCTAGTCCTCTTGTCATTTCCCACTGAGCTGTCGGCTCCTGCAGCATTGAACTATCATTTCCAGGACCTCTGATTTGGTGGAAGGGTGGCCATTCCTTGGAAAGAGAGTAGAATTTTCGCCAATAGTTCGGAAAGGACCACAGAAAATCACTGCCTACCTTGATCTAATTTGCTGCCAGGGCTTTTTTTCCATACCTATTTTTAATGGGGGTTGTGATGAATGGGGAAAGGAAGTTGACTNTTCGTGTGATCTGAAAACTTGCTGAGGGTGCACTTGATGCCATTGTTGATGTCATTGATAAAGATACTGAAAAGTACTGGTCTCAAGACAGACCCCTAAGAGACACCACTCATCACTGGTCTCCACCTGGACATAGAACCACTGACCACTACTCTCTGGTTGCAGCCATGGAGCCAATTCCTTATCCACCGAATGGTCCACACTTCAAATCCATACCTTCCAATTTGGAGATCAGGATGTCGTGTGGGACCATGTCAAAGGCCTTACAGAAGTCTAAGTTGATGGCATCGGTCGGTCTTCCCTTGTCAATTCATGCAGTCTCGCCATCATAGAAGGCCACCAGATTGGTCAGGCATGATTTGCCCGTGGTGAAGCCATGCTGGCTGCACTGGATCACCTCCTCGTCTTGCACGTGCCTTAACATTGCCTCCTGGAGGATCCGTTCCATGATTTTAATTTCCTCCAGACAGCAGGTAATTTATTTTCACATTTTGGATAAAGGTAACATCTGCCCCAGAATGGAGTCAATTACAAGCTGTTTTTAAAAGGCACAGAAATGGTTTTCTTGAAGTGAAAGTGTTTCTGGCTAAGGGCATGAACCATGGCAACATAACAGTAGCAGAAATGGTAGGCTTAAATTGCAGCAGAGAAACTTTTGGTTTAGACTCAGAGCCAAACTTGCAAATGGTGTAAGGGTGGTGGCATACCAGAAGTGCTGACCAAGAATGGCCTCTGGCACACCCAGAGACGGTTTGTGAAGTGTCCAGTACAGGTTAGGACTTCTGTAAGGAGTGAGGTGAATAGAGCTGGTCCAGTCTCCCAGCTCGGAGCAAGGAGTGTATCAGACGGGTGCTCCCTATTCTTCTGTGATGCATTCCAAGAAAGAACGAGACAGGCAGAAGAATTTTCTACATGTATCGTGTTATATCTTTGATAGAAATATAGTTAATCACAGAGTCATTCAGTAAATGCCATATTTGAAGGGGTTCTTTTGGTTTTCATGTGCAAAATCAGTTTTAATATTGTGGGAGAAAACCATGCTGATTTCTCAGCAAAGATAATCAGAAATGTTTGTTGCTTGAGGTATTGCTGGTACCCAGGATGCTCTGTTGGGGTTCTACACTGGGCAGCCTGTCCTCCATGGAAGAGCAGGGGATGCTGTGCTGCGTAGCAGCCCTGACCAGTGTATAATGCTTACAGGAGGGAGGAATCACTGTTGCCCCAGGCTGGCCAAGCTGTTGAAAGCAAATGAGCTCCAATAGTGACCTTCTGTAAGACTTACAGAAGGAAAGAGCAGAGTCAGACTTTTGGCTGGGTACTGCCTTTTAACTCTCAGACACCTTCTAAGTTAGAAAGAAGGTTTTGAATAGATCTTTCTATGTTTGGCCCTTAGCAACAACTTTCAGATTATGTTGGCAAAAGGTAAACTGGTACAGCAATGACAAAGGCTGATTTTAAGTGATATTCCAGTGACCTGAGTAGTTTTCTTCTGTCAAGGCTTTCACATTTAGTAGATACCGTCAAGGGTAATGCTTCTTTTGGTGTCACTCAGTCACTTTGTTAATGCTGGTTCTTTTTTCCAACATTTTTCTCCTATCATCTTTAAAGGGAAGAAAAATATGGAACATGTTCACATTCACCAGAAAAACATTGTCCTTCCCCCTCCTGCACCCTCCCTGTCATGCTATGTCAGGTGTAATGGTGTCGGCGTCCTGTGAGGCAAGCGGGAGTTGAGAAAGAGGTGTTCTTCCACTGCAGGCTGTGTCATCACGTGACAGGAGGCTTAAGACAGGACATAGTTCAATGACCTTTTTCAGGCGTGTTTTTTCACGAAATTCTTTTGCAGCAAAGTAATAAAAGATGGCATCCAGACAGCAGTTCAGGTTGGCAAATATCATTGATACCTGAATGAAGAGGCTGATGGTTTGTTTCACGCTGCAATCCACTATCACGTGCTGCCTTACCAGGTACTGTAGGCAGATCGCAAGGTGGACTGGTGTGAAGCACACAAAAAACACCACGAGGTTGATGATAATTACTCGTATGGAGCCATTGCCTTCTGAATTATTTTGAACTTGACTGTTGAGATTCAGAAGAATACGAATGTTTTGGACAGAGCAGAAAATCATCACTGTGAGTGGGATCAGAAATCCAAAGACTTCAAGACAAACAATGAGGTGGGTATTCCACGTCTGTTCTGACATGTTGCTGAAGCATTTATAATCACCTGTTTTGTGAAACACGTATATTGGGATGCTGCAAAGCCAAGTTATTGCCCAGATGAAGCAGCAAATCAAGGTAGCCCATCTGGGGGACTGATTAGCTCGACCTTCAAATGGGTGTTTTATGCAAATATATCTGTCAACGGTAATGCAGACAGTGATGAAGATACTGCTGTACGTGTTGACGAAATAGAGAGACTCTATGAATGAGCACAGGAGTCCAGGTGCATTTCTGTCAGAGTAGTATAGCTTGAGTGGGAGTGAGAGAAGCAGCAAGACATCTGCAAGCACCAGATTTATCATGTAAACTGAGGTTCCAGTCTGTTTCTTCCAAAAGCAGCAGAACACAGAGAGGGCCAGGGCGTTGAGAACCAGCCCAAGAATGAAGGTGGGGATGGAGATCCCCAACCGCAGGGTAGCTGCTAAACTGTCAATGTCTTTAAAACTGCATTCTGTGCTGCTGTTGGTCATTTCTCGCCTAAAACAATAGAGAGAACAGGTTGGAAATGTGTAAGGGTCCGCGTTACGGCCTTGATATATCAGAACAAGGTACTTTCAAACACAACTCTGGGCTTTTTGGGTTTTGAGCTATACACTTCATCGGTCTTTGTCTATTACTGAAAATGAATCCTGATTTCACACACAGAGCTTTCTATTTCCAATTTGAGTGGCTTTATCTGTTATAAAGGAGCCTGATTCTCAGTGGCAGGTGGTCAGTGGATGCTGACTACCATACCCTTTAAGATAATGTCATTCAGATATTGAAGACACTGATCCATTCAAACGTATTTTCAAAAACTCTCAAGCGTACTGGCTAACCTGTACAGCTACTGAAACTTCCATAACACGTTTAATTCCTTCGCTAGACAGAAATCCATGGAATTTTTGTTCCATATTAATGCAGGTCAAACTGATAACTGAGATTTTACTCTTAGATCCGTGATTCCCTATGCACTCAGTAGCTTTTGCTCATGTGCTTTTACTACACCCGTGTTTATACGGATATTTTAATTTCATGTAGTGCTTGTATCTGATGCAGTTTTTTAGAAGGTCAGCTTAAGATGACTGATATTTTATCTAGGTGCAAATTGAGTAAGCGCATTTTCTAGCTTGTGTTTAACTTTCAGCATTGGTTAGGTTTTGGGTTTGCAAGTACTTTAAATTTTAACTGATTATCTTAGATAATCTGGCAACGATTAGCAAATAGAAGGCATGACATCTTAATAACACAGTTCTTTAAAAAAAGTCTAATTTCTGTGGAATAAGTGTTATAACTGCTCTTAAAAATATACATATGCTTTAACAAACTATGCCTTAAAATTGCTTTTTGATTACCTCTTTAAATCAAAATCACAAAAAACCCTAATGAAGGAGAAGAAATTAGAGTTTCCAGTCCAGCTCAGCCAACAAAGTAACTCAAAAAAGTTTTAGGGTTAAGTGAAGAGGTTTTAAGAAAAACTTGATCAAGAGGGGAATCTCTGCTTTGGAGGACAAAAAGTGATGGGGAGCTCATAAGCATTACCAAATGGAACCGGACTTTGCTAATGAAAAAAAAAACAAACCACCACCAAGCAGTGAAAGATTTTTTGTTTACATGGCTAAAATAAAATACAAAAAGAGAGAGAGAGAGAGAGAAATAGAGAACAAGTAGATCTGTTAAATATTAACTGTGGAGATGGCTTTGGGTTTTACCAAATCTTATGCCTCTGCTTTTCACAGGGATGCTGCTATCGTGCTGGAGGTCAGAGGTGGGGTGACTTACCAGAATCAGTGAGTGATAATGGAAATAACTGTATGTGAACACAGAATGCACTCAGAGCTTAACATGCTGTATTCGGGAAAAGAGTTTATTTCCAGCTCAGACTACGGTAAGAAGAGGCACATAAAGTTGAAGGTCCAACCCAGTAACTGTTATGAAGTATGTATTACTGTATCTGGAAAAGGATCAATCTGGTCTGTGTGTTGAAGGAAAGAGTGCCAAATGTGATCGTGGCAATTCTATAACTGTTGAGGCAAAGCTTTGTACAGATTTTTAAGGAAAATTACTAAATAAGGTTTTGACAGATCTTGCCAGACCATTATCATCTTTGATGAATTGTCTGCCTTTTCAGATAAGGAAAGGCTGAAGATTGAAGACGTTTGCATTTCAGTAAAGTGTACTAAAAAATAACTAAATAGCACTAGAAAAAATGGGGGTTAGAACAAGGACTGTTAAGAGGAAATCTTTGCAATAAAGCTGAGGAGCACTACAAACAGGCTGGGTGGAAGTTACTAGGGGGATGCACAAATTCACTCAGCCTACTCCGTGGCAGTGTTTCCCCCGTTGCAGGAGCAAGCGTGACCTGCGGGGAGGTGCCGGTGGTCAGGGGGCAGATCTGACTGCCACTTCCAGAGAACTGGACTGAGCTGCATGAGCGGGACGGTCGTAGCTTTGTGAACTTAGGAAACAGCAAAAGGAAATCTGATTGTTATCAGTGGATTTATCTGTCAGAAATGAGAACGAAAGAAAACCTTGGTTTGTTAGTCAATCTGAGATTGAGTCAGTCCCTCTGAGCCAGCAATATGTGGCAGCAATCATGTGATTGTGGGACATGAGAGATGAGATAATTCCACTAAAAGTGGAGATGCATTGCTGCCACATCTGCAAGGGATTATCGCAGGCAAACCTGAGGGCGGGAGAGATAAGGGGAGAGTTGTGCTGTTGTGTGAGCATGTGTGTCCTGTGACCAAGAACGTCCACTTAGCTTGGGTAAAAATCAGATAACATTAAACATTTGGTAGGGTGTGTGACAACACTTGTTAATCCAGCAGTTGGTGTGCTGTATAAATATGTCAGAAAATAGCTTGTGATATCTCTTGAAGGTATGAGTTTTGATTCTGCTTTTACTGAGTTTCTATTTCACAGAATGCTCTTTTTTTAGAATTCATCAGTACAAAATCATGTATAGCATTACTTCTGAAAATGGTTCATTTCAAGAAAATGTTATCCATCCTTTAACCCGGTAATTTTAAGTACTCAAATGGAGCACCTGATTCTCAAAAACTTGATTTTTTTTTTTATCATTTTGCCTCCCCTCTAATTTAAATTTCACATCTTGAGTAATCCAAGGGAATTGTTTGCAAACAGTTCACACTGAGCAACATATTTGCCCAAAATTAATTTGAAGATTCATTTTCATTGACATAAAACCTTGCAGTTGTTGCATATAAGCATCACCTTTCCTGCACTGTCCAAATTATTAATAAAAATACTGATGATACTGAATTTGAAAGATACTGAACTGTACCAAATGTATCTTTCCTGTATGGTAGAGACTGATTAGTATCTCAGTGGGTACTCACTAATCATAAAGAAGTTTCATACAGATCATGTTTCCTTTGTTTTCTTGTGAGAATTTCTTCAGAGATAATGTTTGAAGCTTGTTTCCCCTCCTACACCCTGTCCCCCCGGACTGTCAGTGTGTCACAGAAGACAGTAAAATTACTTCTGTTGCAGTCATTCTTGGATGAATCTGTGCAGATTGTTACTTACTGTTGCATTGTCTTCTGTGCGCTTGCAAACAGATTCACTGGGGGATGATTCCAATATTTTTCCAAATACTGAAGCTTAGTGATCTCAACTCCTCCTTTTCTACCTTTTTAAGAGACAGCTACCACGTTTGCTCTTTTCCAGGCTTTTGAAGAAAATTCCTCTGTCCTCCACAAGTTTCCTAAAGGAATCACCTGCAGCTCTAGGATTGTTTCCGACAGCTTCTAGAAGCCAGAAGATAAGACAAGAACCTGTAAATAACACTACTCAAAGGAGTGCATCTCAGCTGGTCCAGACCCTGTGTCATCACTGCTTCATTTATTCTCTATTTCTCCTACTGAGTGAGGATTTTCCACTTCCTATGGACTAGTAAAGTGTTAATTGGGTTTACTGATAGCAAGAACTTGTGGTTTAGCTAGCAGCAAAGTTGTACTGACCTAGGAAATGGAACGGCAAGGTTTTACAGCATTAGTTTTGCTAGGTTTTTTTGCAGCACAGCGGGATGCTCTGATGGTTTCCTCTTTGTAGCTCAAAACGGAGTTCATCTGGCTCTAGTTGGGATTTGCACAAGTCTGTATGTTAGCACAGATTGGGATGACAGATTAAGGATATTCTTATCCATGATACCTTCATTAGCAAGAACACCCTCATTATAAAATCTATAACTTACTCTAAGTGTAGTCGTAGCTTTAATAATAAGGAAATTATAATTAGATGACAGAACACAGCAAACTAATCATTCTAAATCTAGCTATACTACAAAAGAGGAATTAAGAAATTTCATGTCATCACTTCAGCAAGGACTTCTACAGCATTTACCAAAATTACTCTCCTTTTCAATAGAAACCAAGTAATGTTACTGCTATGAATCAGACTTTGTTTATGTCTATTTTCTGGAACGTTATTCACGTTAGACATAAATTACTCCCTTGTGGATGCACACAAGAGTAAGATGGCTTAGTGCAGTGAAGAGTAGTAACTCCCACATCTGCCATATATTTCGCTTGTAGTTTGATAATTCGTTATCATTCTAATCTAAGTATTTTGATTGCAACAGAATATATTTATGCTGATCACTAAAGCAGAAATCTTTCTTTCTGCTCTAAGCTAAGCAACACTAAGTGTTTGATCTTACTGTTTGATCTTTATAAGAAATACTCATCCAGTTAGCTTAAAAGTAGTGTTCTACAATCAACACTGCTATTAAATTATAGAAAAAAAAAAAAGAGTAATTAGTTAAACTATGAATTACTTTACCTGAACCCCAGCAAGCCGATCAGCAGTATTGCTTCTTCAGTCCCGGTTGTTCTACAGAGCATGAGAGGATTTGCTTGCATACTATACCCGATCAGGACTCTTACTAAATGACATAACCACATCCTTCTTTTCTTCTCTCTCTTTTTTTTTTTTTTCCTTCTCTATTTCAAAACACGTTTGGTGTTTCTTTATATAGACAAGTGAAGGTGAGAGAGTTGTAACTACTTGAATCCTCATCTGTTTCCAGTCAGTAGTCAATGTAGGGCAGGGAGCAGTTTTTCTCTGAAGCCAGGATTGGTTTTGGACTGGACTTTGTGTGGTGTGAAGCAGCTGAAGGATTTGTGGGCTTGGGGTGACTACCTCCAAATTTCCAATTATTCCTTCAGCTGGAGGGGAGATGGGGAAGTGGAAAGTTGTAGGAGAGGCTGTCGTAGAAATAGGGCTTCCTCCCCCAGTTCCTGCTCAATTTGCTTACTGGAGATCAGTAGTTCAGCACTCAGGTGCTTCTGAGAGACACAGCTACTTACATGCATGCAGCTGTTGAACTATTTAAAGGGCATATGCCAGTTTTAGTCAGCTCAGGTGTTTGATTCATAACTGCAAGCAGCAAACAAATGCTTGTTGGTGAGAGGAGGGAGGTGTATGGAGCACTGAAGTAGTGCCTTATATGTGAGTCATATAGTAATGAGGACACTTCTCTTAAAATGAGCTTTCAAGGCTTTCTTCTTTTCTGCTGGAGCCTGAGGCTCTTCTTCTGCTCTGGGAGGTGTCATGCAACGTACACCTTTTGGAAAGGTAATTGTACTTGCGAAGAGTGAACAGCAGGAATGTGGGGGCATTCTTCCACTGCTGTCTTCAGGAGATAGCAGACAAGGGTGGGACATAGCGAAGGACCCAAAGCTTCTGGTCTCCTCAGATCCTCCTCAGCTGTGGTTTGGTTGGGACTGGCATCAAATGGATGTTCATGATGACATAAAGTGCCATAATTTACTGAAAAAAAAAAGATTAATTGCTGTTTGATGACAATGTGACATTCTCATACATAATAATTTTATCCCCAAGCAACAAAACTGGCAGAAGAATAAAACCCTAAATGGGGGTTCATCTCTGTGTGTCATATGGACACTTCATACGGATGAGTGCAAACAGTCTCTCTCTGGAACCCCTCTAGTTCTCTGTGAAACTCCCTTGCTAGTGCTGGGCACCACACGTCTAACTTGTGGACTGCTCTTTCACATCACAAACTGCAACCCTTTGCTGCAATGGTAAATACGAGGCGGGGTGGGGGGAAAGCTCTATGTGACATTTTTCAAATTGTCACCTGGCTTCAGAAGCGCTTTTGTCTTTCTGCACAATTCTGCAATTTCTGCCGAAAAAAAGTAGCACCAGCATTTGTACTACAGGTCTTGGAGAAGAAAAAACTGTCAGTTTCTTCACACGTTTTGTTCCACTTGCCTCATGAAAAGATGAGATTTTTTTTTTAAAAAAAAAAAAAAAGCAGAACTCAAACAAAGCTTGGGGAAACCTCATAAGAAAAATCAAGTGTCAGAGGAAATGAAGGCAACATGATTCATATTGTTTGGAAACACATTATGGAATTGGGAGGTTTCAAGAGCTTTTCAACTTCTGTCTTCTCAGAGCTGTGGGCTAGCTACAAGTCTTGGCAATGAGCTCTAATGAATCTGAATCTGGAGTCACAAAAAGAAACCAAAGAGTGCAAGTAAATATTAGCAGAAAACAAATACAGCTGAAATTGGCTTCCTTCTTTATACTCTTGCCACAGGCATAGTTCAGACTTAGCTTAAAAATTAATTTTCATACTTTGTGCTGCCTTCACTCCCAGCACTAGGTGCATTCCTTGTGGCTCTATGAGCTTCCCTGTTAGTGGTGCAGCAGAGCTAAACAAAACATCGGCATATCTGCACACAACTGCATGTTTGCTAAGTTGGCAATTTGCCTGTGGTATGTGTGGGTTTATTGCTTGTAGGTGAGCTTGTAATTCGTTGGTGTGGATATAAGTTGTTCCTTTGCAGGTTGGCCTTTTTGCTTTAAATTGGGACAACTTTTATCTAGAGCATATTTAATGAGGGCAAGTTATGAATGACTCACTCCCACACCTGCAGGTAGATTATTGGCTGAGAAATTAGAGCTTGTTTGCCCCTTGTCTTTGGTGACTGCTTTTGTAATTTCTCTTGCCAGATGCTATACATGAATATGCTCAGCGGGAATTATTTCAGTGAGTCCTTTGTGCTCCCAGTGCCTTTACCACCCAGCACTGCTGCTTGCTAAATGCTGAATTCCAGAGGTGGCTGCAAGGTTCTGAGGTTTTCAATGGGAATGAGAAGGGCTTTGTTTGTTTTAGTTTATAGTTTTAATTAACTACTAAAATGTGCTCTGCCTAGAGATAACAATCTTATCAACCTTATCCTTTCCCCAATATTGCATGCTAGCTAGCAAACGAATACTGGCTGGAAGAATCTGGACCAAACTCTGAGTAACTAAAAGGAAGTGTACGAGCAAAAAAATTGTAATGCTTATGACAAAGATGAGTAGGGGTTTTTTTGGTTTTATTTTTTTTTGGGGGGGGGGGGTGGGCGTGAGGTGTTAGAGATCGGTGAGCTTTCTCCATCTTTTATCCTCTAGGTGCACTAGGTGCTGCTCTTGCGAAGTCCGGCTACAGCAAGTAGCACTTGCTGTTTTCATGGAATCAAAATCTGTATCAGAGGAAACGTTCATATAGTGCAAAACCACATTCATTTGCATTACAGCATCATGAATTCTGCTGGTTTCTTTTAGTGGAAAACATATCAAAGCAGCTTTGCAAAGCAGCTTTGTCGTTCAGCTTTCACAAATGTCTAAAATATGTGTTTGCTTGTACTTAATGGCCAAAATGGAAACAGTTGGGTCTTAGATCTGGAATTAGGATGCTCCAGTGCAAATGCATCAAATTTCAAAGGAGGGACCCAATGTGTTTCTGCGCCACTCTGAAGGCATGTGTAACTCTTGTTCTAACAGATAACTATAAGATACTATCTCAGATAACAAGTCTTAATTATCCAGAGCAAAAGGATCCAGAAAAGACGTTGCCCAGTTAAGTGCTAGGAGGTGAGTGAAAAACTGTCTGTCTGTCTGTTCTTGTGAAGAGTGCTGGATGCAATGGGGAAGTAGAAGTCTTAACAGACCAGAGCAGTCTCTTTTTGTATCTTCTACACTGTGCTGTGGCTGGGTTTTGTGTGTGTTTAAAAGTTTCAAAAACTGGATGGCCAAAGTGAGTTAAGCTAACAGGTTTTCTTGTTCTGAACAGGATACCACAGCTTGCTACCACAAAAAGGCCACTTTCTTTTAAGAAAGGAGATGTTGAGGACTTCATCTAACTCCAGCTGAGCAGCAGCACACTACTGGAAGGGAGAACTACACAAGGAGCTCATGATGCTATCACCTAGCCGAAGATGTACCTTGACGCTCTTTCTGCCTAAAGAACGGGTAAATTAAAGCAGCAGCTCAATTTTCACTGGTGACTTAGAAATAATTGTTTATCCTTGGATTGGAATACAAACCATGTTTTCTTTACCTGGAGGTCTTTTGCTTCACACTAGTGCTCTTTGGGTTGCTCAATACTCTTTTCCTCATCTTCATAAACAATCAAAGCCTGGCTTACAGTGAGCTACCTTAATTGCACAGCTGGGAACTTTGGATGGCTGGGGGTTGTGTTTTTCTCATGCAGTCACTTTTTTTTTTGCTGCAAGTGCAGGAGACTGCAAAACTGGAAATCAGAAAACCTGGCAACTGCTGTATTTTATGGGGAGCAGCCACATTCAGCCTCTCCAAGATGAGGCAGAGATCTTTCAAGGCAGCTGAGGACAGAACAGAAAGTGTAGTTATTCTTGGAGCTGGCCAGCAGTTTGTTTCTGACTGCATTTGAGGAACTCTGAGAGTTGTGTGTTGAGAGGAAAGGAACTGACCAGTCTAGTGAGCAGCCAATTTTGCACTAGTATGGTTGACTGAGCTGAAACGTGGGAGTAATATTTTAAGGTACAGAATATCTTCAGCTGTATCTGATTCAGAAATTCATGAACAGAACACCAAACATGCAGAGTGGCATCTCCTTCATAACTTTGGAGACCCACAGTCTACAGCTGAGCTGAACTTATCTAATTCACCATAGTTCAATTTGGTCTTCCAGAGCCAAAAAGGCCGGTTCGACATGGCAAGCATCAGCCAAGTGCCAGCCAGGACAGGCGTTTCACAACCAGTCCATCCCTCCTCCAAGGCAGGGACAGAGCAACTTGTGTCTGGCTGAAAGCAATTCTGGTCTGGGGTGTACTGATAGGCTATAATTATTTGTAGGAAGGAGCAGCTAGTCAAGCTGTGAGCTCAGTTTTAGTGAAACTGTGTAAGAATAGACACAGAGCTTCCTACACTAATGTGCTTTGCATCTGCTCCACGAGATTCACCAGCACACCCCACCTGTGCTATCTGGCCAGTCAAGAGGTTTGTGGTTGCCTGGCATAGCTGGGCTTGCACTGGTGAAGCAGCAATTGCCATCCACCAGGATGTGTGCAATTCTACAGGTGTTTCCAGGGGATGGATACAGACTGTGTCTTTTGAGGAGCGCCCCGGAAAGGGAAAAATGTGAGGCTGCTGTGTTGACCCCTTAAAACAGAAAAGCTTTTGTTTAATGAAGATGCCATGCTCACTGGTAGTGTGGCACTACCAAAGGAAATGGTAGGTGTGCACGAAACTAAGGTTTCAGATGAAACTACCAGCTGATTTCACAATCATTCAGTAAAAGGAACTAATGTTTTGCACCAGCGTGGATACAAACATGGGACCTGAGTAGGGAGACGACATGGCTCCTTAGCAGGCATCCTGAGCACTCAGGCTCCTGTGGGTTATAACATCATACGGCAGTGAAATGGGATATTTCTTTGCTCTGTCTTACCACTCCAGTGCCAGTGTGTGGTCATTGCACGCTAGTCTTTTTCCTGACACAAGTAGTGATCAATCAGAGCGTCTACCCATCTACACTATATAACTCAACAATAATTATGCTCACCTATCTGTACTATATAACGTCATACTCTGATAAACGGTGTATCTAGATTTTTTTTTTTCATAGAAAAACTCTTTCTTCTCAGCCTTTGCATTGCGTTTGGTAATGAAACACATAATGAAAATTATTTACCTGAGTACTGCTGACTGGACCATCACCGTCTTCCATCTGAACTGACGGAAGTCAGCAACCAGTCTGGCGCAGAGGGACGCCAGTGCAGGGAAGCAACAGCAGCCATGCTGCACGCTTGCACCTTGCACAGTCATTCCTATACTTTCAGGCAGACAGCCTGGCACGGAAGGGCAGGAGCTGCTTCATCTGCAGGGTTT
Organism: Psophia crepitans; assembly: GCA_013399095.1. Taxonomy (NCBI): domain Eukaryota; kingdom Metazoa; phylum Chordata; class Aves; order Gruiformes; family Psophiidae; genus Psophia; species Psophia crepitans. The sequence goes on from VWZZ01007540.1 coordinate 398,126, forward strand.
ATGCACTCTCAATGCCATGGCTTTCTGAAAGACCCATTTCTGTCAAATGGCTTGGAAAGAGCTGACTTGTGGGAAATTGCATTTTTTCCATTTCCTTTAACTTTTCCTCATGCATCTCCCCTCAGTGTAGGGACTGAAATTTCTGGAAAGGAAGCCCTACACACTCAAGCCTATAACTGCAAAGGTTTAGAGTCAAACGAATATCACAGATTAGCCTAAAAGTAACATTTTTCAGATCTGAGATTTGCCCTGTTTCATTAATGCGTGTCATCTTTGCGCTTCGGGTCTTTCCCGTTTTAGCTTATGTGTTGCCAAGCTGCCACTACCTTTTCAGTGCTTTCAGACCAGTGTGTATTCAGCTGCACGTTAATAAGGCATGTCTCAAAGCATATCTCAAAGGATTGCAGAGGAGTGGGACCAGCTCTGGCCCCTTGCAGTATGACCAAAATGAATGTTGCTGTCCCAAGGACAAGGCTAGTTGAGAGGTCAGTTGATGATTGTTTCTCATACTAGTCTCACCTGGATAATGGCAGTCAGCATGCCCATGGCTCTCGTGTTTGCTTAGCTTGGCTTTTCTTGAGGTTTCTGCAGGCTATAGCATGAATTGCTCCATCACAGCTCAAGTGTACTGACAGGGTGCACTTGTCAGTGCAGACCCTCCAGCCTGTGTCCCCTCATCTTGGCACTTAGATCCGAGAGCATGAGAATTGCTGTCAATGTCGCTGCTGTGGTAAGAGTGCTCTGACAGATCCCAGGGCAGCAAAGTCCCAGTTTGAATCACTGACTTGATGTGGAGATGCAATGAGTGCTGCTGAGAAATTTAAAACTCCCAGGAGAGCTAGTTAGACAGACAAAAAAAAAACCAAAAAAAAACCAAACAAAAAAACAACAACCAAAACCAAACCCCAAATCAGTAAGTTTAAGAAAATGCTTGCCATTTACTTCAAAGTCACAGTTTTGGGTGGTTGCCAGTGCTGGTAGAGGAAACAAAAGCTACCCGACAGTGCCATCTCGGGGTAGTTTATGTCTATGAGTTGGAAAAGAGGCATCAAGGAGGAACTTGACTTTTCCTTTGTGTGATGCTCTCTCTCCCCAGATGTGTGTGTGTATATATATAAAAAATGCGTGTGTATATATTTGTGTGTGCATAAATATCATAATGACGTATTAACAGTCATTACTTTGTACATGTGGGTTGCATGCACACTTACTTTATGTGCCTTGTGTTCTCATCTCTCCTAATCTGTCCTGGCTGACCACTTTTTATTTTGATAACATAGTCAATTTTTCATAGAATCATAGAATCACTAAGGTTGGAAAGGACCTCTGAGATCATCAAGTCCAACCATCAACCTAACACCACCATGTCTACTAGACCGTGTCCTGGAGTGCACATCTACATGTTTTTTGAATATCTCCAGGGACGGTGATTCAACCACCTCTCTGGGCAGTCCATTCCAATACCTCACCACTCTTTCCGTGAAGTTTTTCCTAATATCCAACCTAAACCTCTCCTGATGCCACTTGAGGCCATTCCCTCTTGTTCTGTCGCTTGCCACTTGGGAGAAGAGATTGACACCCTCCTCACTACAACCTCCTTTCAGGTAGTTGTAGAGAGTGATCAAGTCTCCCCTCAGCCTCCTCTTCTCTAGGCTAAAGAGCCCCAGTTCCCTCAGCTGCTCCTCATAAGATTTCTTTTCCAGTCCCTTCACCAGTTTTGTTGCCCTTCTCTGGACACGCTCCAGCAGCTCAATGTTCTTCGTGTATTGAGGGGCCCAAAACTAGACACAATAGTCAAGATGTGGCCTCACCAGAGCCAAGTACAGGGGGAAACATAGCCAGTTTTTGAGAAAGCGCTGCTGAAAAAATGTCTCTTTGTGAAAACGTGGCTTTTTTCTCTCTTGGAAAGCACAACGGAACATGTTTCCTTATTTATTCCAGTGCAGAATAAGTCTCTGCCATAAAGACGATTGGCCATCCTTGGCTCCGGCATCTGAAGAGGACAATAATGGAGGTAAGTTCAATCAACTGTAGCTTGTTTCTTCTATGCATGTAGGTTATCTGCCCTTGCTATCAGCATATGGTTAGTGTTTAAACTATAGCTGTTGGTCTTGGTCTCAGGGTCTTGGATGCTGCAGAAGGGGGAGCAAAGTGGGGATGCTGCAATGTGCTGCCAGCCCGGCTGGCTCCCAAGGGGAAAGACACCCTGGATTGTGTGGCTGAGAGTGGGAATTCATCCTCCTGTGTGCACAGCGAGGTTGTGGTGTTTGAACCTAATGGTGGCTAGATACTTATTTCCTTCTCATGTGTCATGTTAGTCTGAGTTTATACAGTTGTCTTTGTTCTGGCTGCCTGCCATAGCCAAGTGTCTTTACATACAAGTTAGAGTGAATGAATGACTTTGGAAATAAAACTGCACTTTATTTGAATATAATCATGCCACTTACAATGATAACCTTCTAGCTTTCCACTTTAAACCAAGTTCTAGAGATTTATTTGAAGTGCTGAAAAGGTCCCTTCACTGTAGCACAGGTGGGTTCCTATAAATAATTCCTATAAATTCCTATAGAAAAGCCTCATAACATGAATGGGATCAAGAAAGCAATTTACGGGACAGTGAAAAACCTCAAACAGATGAAAACGTAACTAATTAACTAGTGCTAGAATGGCAGAAACTATCACACAATCAGATGCAGACTTTTTTGCATCCAGCTAGAGGTGTGTTGGCCTGTGCTAGGGATGACTCTTGCTATATATTATGCAGGGTTTTACTGCGCTGCAGTGTCCTGGGCATGGGGGCCTTTGAGGAGTCAGATAAAGGCCCTGAATGTATGCTACTAGCTACCTTTCTCCAAGGAGGAATGTCTCCATTTTTTTTATGCTACAAACCAGGATTGTCCTAAGGGACCGTCTCATCTCTTTGGAGTAGGGTGAAGGGTGTGTGAGCTGAGCGCGAGTGCCAGCCTCTACTAAAAAAACTATTGTGCTGCTGTTGTAGGCTGCTCTGAACAAATCCCACTTCTTCCTGCGTTGGGTGGGAAGGGTGATTGCTGAAACCAGGGTAGTTGTACAGGGATTGTACTGAGGTGACCAAGAAACTTGTGAAGGTAGGTTATCATGTAGGACTTATCATCGCCTTGAAGTTTTGTGCTTTGGAACTCTCCTTGATCCCAGGGATTACCTTATATACGTGCACCAAGCGTGACCTATTTTGGTCTTTGCAGAAGAGGGCTTTAGATGTGATGCTGGGCTTGAATTTTCCAGGCCAGAGAGAGATATTCCTTTGCAAACCATTCCACTGAGCCTTAAACCTCCAACTGGAATTGTTCTGCAGCACCCAGATAAACAATGGCAACTGGCCAGATGTGCAGATATTTCTCCATTTCCACCTTAAATCTGCAGTATTCCTCAAATGGCAAGCCCTGGATCACAGACTGAGGGTCATCTAGCTTAAAAGAGGCAAAGCTTCCCTGGAGATGCCTTCAGCCAGTGAGGGACTTGTAGCCCACAAGAGCCCAGTCACAACTCAGGCGTTTGCCACTCTGTCAGAATGGGTGCTGGGGGCCTTCTCAGGGTCAGACCCTCTGTTCCCATGGGGTGAAACTGCTGCCAGAGAAGGCAGGGTGATGGAGCCCCACAGAGTTCTGCTCAGGGGAGAGGGTTCAGGGCCCTCTCTGGTGCTGAGCAGCAGAGCACAGTTTTGGCCCAGAGGATGCGTTAATCAGTCACTAGTTAAATATAAAGGCTCAATTTGGCCGTCCCTTTACCCCTGACAGAGTTACCCTGGCAGGCATGGGGTGAAATAGGAGCCACCCAACGGGTCCCAAAGTGCCTGGCTGTCACATTACGCTGCCTCTCTGCAATGCAAGTCATTCCCCATGGTTTAACAAAAAACTCTGTAGCGGAGGTTAATTTAAAACCAAACTGTGTTATCTCTCAGCTTTGGTATTCTGAAGCACGGCAGCAGTATTGCTTTTGTTCCTACAGCTCACAGCTTGTAAAGGTGCAGCATCTGTCGTGTGTGTCTGACCTCACGCAGTGATGGGTGGAAACGTGTAGCTTTTGCAGCCAGTGGGAAGGGGCTTTACCTTCACACTGCTTTCATAGATCTCTGCCAACTTCTGTCAAGAAATTGGTGCATAAGACAAAGTTCTTGCATGAGAAAGCAGTAGATTTCCAAATTGTTGTGTAGGATGTCTACTAATAGGGACTAGAATAATTCATAATGGTACAAAGGAAATGGCTGTAGTCTGACTGTATGAACATACTCCTATACATATTTCCCTATCTCTCCCTGGGCGAAGAATGGATCAAGAGCAGCCCTGAGGAGAAGGCCTTGGCAGTGCTGGTTGATGAAAAGCTCAACATGAGCACGCAGTGTGCGCTGGCAGCCCAGAAAGCCACCCGTGTCCTGGGCTGCAGCAAAACCAGTGTGGGCAGCAGGGTGAGGGAGGGAATTCTGTCCCTCTGCTCCACTCTTGTGAGACCCCACCTGGAGTACTGCGTCCAGCTCTGAGGTCCCCAGTACAGGAAAGATATGGAGCTGCTGGAGCAAGCCCAGAGGAGGCCACAAAGTTGATCTGAGGGCTGGAGCACCTCCCCTAGGAGGACAGACTGAGGGAGTTGGGCTTGTTCAGCCTGGAGAAGAGAAGGCTCCAGGGAGACTTAATTGCAGCCTTCCAGTACCTAAAGGGGCTACAGGAAAGCTGGAGAGGGGCTGGTTACAGGGCAGGGAGGGACAGGACAAGGGGGATGGGTTTAAACTAAAAGAGGGGAGGTTTAGATTAGATATTAGGAAGAAATTCTTTACTGTGGGGGTGCTGAGGCCCTGGCACAGGGTGCCCAGAGAAGCTGTGGCTGCCCCTGGATCCCTGGCAGTGCCCAAGGCCAGGTTGGATGGGGCTTTGGGCACCCTGGGCTGGTGGGTGGTGTCCCTGCCCATGGCAGGGGGTGAGAACTAGATGGGCTTTGAGGTCCCTTCCAACCCAAACCATTCTATGATTCTATATTATTTTAAGTGTTATCAAAATTGCTTTCTGTTTGTGGCCTCCTAACCTAGACTTAACTCTATTTACAGCATGATTAATTGTTGCAGGAATGAGACAATCTTCAAAACAGTGGAAGGGAAATTTAGTATTTCAAATGGTGTTGACAAGTGAGATAAATGGTTTGGAAAAGGAAGAATTCAATGGGGCATAAAGACATATGCAAAGTTTTGCACATACGTAGGAATAGTTGTGAGCACAAATGTGAGATATGGGTGAGCTTGATATGCTGCAGATCTGGAAAAGGGGATCTGGGGCTTAGAGCAGATTGCAAATGGTTATGATTGGAAATGAAATGGAAGATTGTGCTGTTGTAGAAAAAAGTCAATGTGATTATGGGGTATTTAATAATTTATGGCTTTAGAAGAACTCTATTCAGTCTTGGGCACTTCTCTTGTGAAAGAGAAAGAAACCAGTTCAGTCCCAGAGAGAGCTTAGAAAAGGGGAGGAAACATCTGAAACGCAGAAGTAGCTGGGTGTATTTAGAGCACAGATGTTGCAGTGGGGAGGGTATGAACAGGTCTTCAAATACATAAATTGTATCTATGAAATGGAATGAAATAAATAGTTTGCTATACCCACTGCAGATGGGAAAAGAAAGAGTAGATTTACAGTACAGCTGGAAATGCTCTGTCTGGAAATTAAAATAAACCCTTCTAATGCTGAGGGGTAATGAAGATAATGAAACTAGAACTACTTCTTGCTGTGAGGTGTTATTAAAAGTGGGTTAGACAAAATTCTGCTAGCTGTAACATGGGAATACTTGAGCTGACCTTTCGTTAGTTGGTCTCTTCCTGTCTTTCTGTAAGTTTGTGCTTTCACATGCAAAAGTTTGGGGTGAATTAGAAATCACCTTGGATAATGTGACAGCTGCATGTAGGGAGGCAGAGAAGACCTTAACTGATGGCACACTTTGACTACAAATCAATGTAATCCCAGAGTGGCATAAACTCTTACCTTGGTATGAGTCCTCCTTATTTCTGCAAGTTGACAGTAGCCCTCTACAACGTGGTATGATAACTAGATTGCTTTACTCCATGCCTAATTTAGAACAAATTTGTGCCCTGATCTCAGCAGTGGCCACAGCTAGGTGTAAATGAGGAGTTCCCCTATACACCATTGCAATCTATAAAAAGAAAGCCAGCAACAGAGAGCTGGAAAAAAAAAAAAAAAAGGAGTGGGGGAAGGACGTGAAAAGAATTAACGTCATTTTCTTCAGATGTTTCTTTGCCATGCATTGTATGTAGGTAAGAGTAAGCTTCACTGAAGCAGTCCTTTCCAAGTTATCAACTGGAAATTGAGATAAGGGAGCTTGTATCTTATTTTATGATATAATTTGCAGGCATTGGCTAGAGGGTATTCTGTTTCCTTGATAATTCTGATATTACATTGCATGGAGCTTTGTCTGGCAAAAGAAGGTACATCATTTGTATATCATTTTGTATCATTCAACTAAATGACATTTAAAGGTTTTTAATACATTATTCTGCTGCCAAAATCACTAGTGCTGTAAAAGAAAAGGGTAGAAATACCATCCAGCTGCAGTTTAGGGCCGGGCTTACTACTAATTGTTGGCTAGGTCACTCTTTTCCCCATTGTCCGCAGTTTATTTTATCTAACATGGAAAAGAATCTAGTAAATAGATGCAAACAAGATATCTGCTTAACAGTAAAAGAAATTTTTACTGTTTAGGAGACTCACCTCTGACAAACACTGTGAGGTTCTGCTCTGCCGTACCAAAATGTAATGATGAGCGCTTCCCCCAGCGTGCTGCTGGCATTGCAAGCGAGGGGTGGTCAGAGCATTGCTTTAAGCGTTGCCCCTCCATCTAGTGTTTCTAGCGTTTGAGCAGCATCCTCACTATACCCTCAGAAACCTAGATCACTGGGGTGTCATAGGCATAAGAGCTCTTGGCAAGTGTGCAGGAGAGCCCGGCTTAGAGCAGGGGTGAGTGTTTGGGAAGAGAAGGGTGCCGCAGCAGGGGCTGCCTGGGTGTATGCTGGCTCAGGGCTCTTGTCAGCAGGGGTCACTGGTTTACAGTCTGAGAGCTGCCTAAACCTTGGGGCTGGAGGTGCAAAGGCACTTCAGTAACTCACCTGGAAGCTTCCAATGGAGGGCCATGCTGCACCAGGTTAGGTGCTACACGGGCAAGTGCAGGCTGCCGTGTGCACTGGGACCAGGCTTTGCTGCAGGCAGCGATAGTGGGTGTCTGGCTGTGGACAGGCTGAGGCCAGGGAGGATGGATGCTGGAGCAAGCCCAGAGGAGGCCACAAAGTTGATCTGAGGGCTGGAGCACCTCTCCTAGGAGGACAGGCTGAGGGAGTTGGGCTTGTTCAGCCTGGAGAAGAGAAGGCTCTGGGTAGACCTAATTGCAGCCTTCCAGTACCTAAAGGGGACCTACAGGAAAGCTGGAGAGGGGCTGGTTACAGGGTAGGGAGGGACAGGACAAGGGGTGATGGGTTTAAACTAAAAGAGGGAGCATTTAGATTGGACATTAGGAAGAAATTCTTTACTGTGATGGTGGTGAAGTCCTGGCACGTGGTGCCCAGAGAAGCTGTGGCTGCCCCTGGATCCCTGGCAGTGTTCAAGCCCAGGTTGGATGGGGCTTTGGGCAACCTGGTCTGGTGTAGGGTGTCCCTGTCCATGGTGGGGCGGTTGGAACTAGGTGATCTTTGAGGTCCCTTCCAACCTTAACCATTCTGTGACTCTATGTCTGTCTGTCTGGGGCTGAGTTCCTGCATGGGATGTCAAATGCATGTCCTGGCTCATGAGTTGTCAATTTACCAAGGTGGCTGTCTGGGGTCTCTGGTGTTAGAGGTCAAGCCAGCATCTCAGTAGGCTTGGAAACATCACTGCTAGCGTTTCCCCTGTTGATTTGTGAAGCCAAGAAAGATTACTTCTATTTACTTTTTGAAAAAACTTACAGATTATGAGATGAAGCAGGTGTGGTGTGTATTGTTGGGTGTTAGTCCTAACAGTATCACTTTAGGCGCGTACGAAGGATACCACCTATCTGATGTGAGTGCTTCACCCTGTGAAGTCGCTGACCACAAAACACCCCTGTGGACAGATGCTTTTGCAATTCAGTGCACTCACTTGTGACCAAAGGTGCCTGGGTCCGGTGGCCCCAGTCCTCCGGAGCCAGTGCTGTTGGCTCTGGGCTGAGCTGGTGTAGGTGCTAGCTGAGGGCCACGTTCATAGCTTCAACTTGCTGCAGTGGTTTCAGCTGAAAAGAGCAGCCAGGCTAAAATATTCCCTCTCAAGTCTTTATCTCCAACAGCTCCAAAGTCCCTGATATCTCTAACAGCATACACAGCCCATATGACTGACAATAACAAGAACATACGATTTTTGCGAGGCTCTTCTCAAGGTACAGCAACATGCCAGGCCTTCCCAAAACTACTTAGTGTTTCTTTTTCTGTGTGTAGGATGTTTTTAATCACAGACCAAAGCTTTTCCAGGAGCAAAACACATCAGTTTCCTTCTCTTTCCCCAGCAAAGGGCAAGTGTGTGGCCAGCTGCAATGATAGCACCTGGGAGAGGCGTTGTCCTGATGAAATGGCTCCATCCTTCCAGAAAGCTGTCTCCAAAAGGAGAATTGCCCAGTGAGCTGGAGTGCCACAGGAGGGGGCTGCCCCTGCAGTGAGTGCCCATCCCAAGAGAGGGATGGGGAGCTGGGGACTTAGCACCTTCCTGCTTATCACCAGGGTGGAAACATGTCTGAGACTTGTTCTTTTTTTTTTAGATTAGCTCTCTGAAGCAGAATGGGAATTCCACTGAAAAATGGCATTTCTTGGTTAAGGTTAGTCCCTGCTTTCCATCCCACTGCCTATGAAAGTGAGCAGAGTGAGAGCATAAGTATAAAGGCATTTCAGAGGAGCTGAACGCATTTCAAAAGTACCAAAACTGATCCTAATGGATGGTTTGCCTTGCACCCATGTTTCTTTCTCCCTTCCCTTTTGTTTAACTCCGACTTGGGTTTCCTTCTTCCCCCAAATCCCATTTGCTTGGCTTTGAGGTGAGCTGAGGTCTCCCGGATACTGCATAAACATGTATGGGAGGGAAGAAACTGGCTAAAAGAGGATGAGAAAAAGTATTTAGGAAATGAGTTTTCAAGTTATTTTTACCTTTCAGATCTATTAGACATACTGCTTCATCAGTGTTTTTAAATGTCTTTGTAGACAACTGAGCAAAGGTGTAAGTTCTCAGGGACTCTCTCTTGGGCAACCCAGCAGAAGTCTGGCCTAAACCACCTTTTCTTGCTTTCTAAGGCTACCTTCTGCCCTTCCTCTCCCAGGCGTGCTGGAGATGTTGTTGCAGACAGAGGTCAGGTTTCCCTCACTTTCTGTGACACTTTCTGTGCAGCCCTGTAACGTAACAGCATAACTTGGGCCTTTTGGAGTTTCAGAGCAACCTTTAGCAGCTCTAGGTGGGTGCAGATGTTTTCCATTCAGAGCAGTATCCAGCTCAGGATTTACCTGGTGGCTGCTGGCTGGAGTTGGTTCCTTTCATTCTGCCTGGTGCAATGCTGCATCAAACTCCGGCAGGTACAGGAACACGCTGACTATGCTGTGGAAGCTACATGTTGATGGTGTGGTTAGATTTTTGATTTTTAAAATAATTTTATGGGTATAAAAAGTGGTTCTGGGTGTTCATGGAAGGCAGAAAAGCCCCTGAGCTTGTCACTCCTGCACAGATGGGTTGGAGGAACAGACCTTGAATACGTTGCTCTGTTTGAGGAAGAGGATTGCTGGTTTGGGTCTATGACCCACTTACCTTCCTCTCTTGGCTGCCTTTCCTCTCTTCAGTCGTGGACTGTTTTGTTAAGCTGTGGCAGTGAGGGGACTTCACTGAGCACCAAGACAGTCTGATCTCCTCATCCCAGCTTTTCCAGTGCCTGCCTGAGCCAAGGGTGATTAATGGTCTTGCGAAACCATGCTGGCCCTGCACTGGTACCTGTTGGGAGGGGTTAGAGCCACCTTTGCTGCCACTGGAAAGGTGGGTGAGGCTGCACCAGAATTAACAGTAGAATCATAGAATATCCCAAGTTGGAAGGGACCCATAAGGACCATCAAGTCCAATTCCTGGCTCCACACAGGACCAGCCCAATCACAGCAGATGACTGAGAGCCTTGTCCAGATGCTTCTTGAACTCGGCCAAGCTCGGTGCGGTGACCACTGCCCTGGGGAGCCTGTTCCAGTGTCCAACCACCCTCTGGGTGAAGAACCTTTTCCTGATCTCCAACCTAACCCTCCCCTGTGGCAGCTTCATGCCGTTCCCTCGGGTTCTATCGCTGGGCACCAGAGGGAGGAGATCAGCGCCTGCCCCTTGGCTCCCCCTCAGGAGGAAGCTGTAGGCTGCCATGAGGTCTGCCCTCAGTCTCCTCTTTTCCAGGCTGAACAAGCCAAGGGACTCCAGCACTTCCCCTCTAGACCCTTCCCCATCCTGACTGCTCTCCTCTGGACACTCTCCAATAGTTTTAAGTCCTTTTTGTACTGTGGCACCCAAAACTACCCACAGCACTTGGGGTGAGGCTGCACCAGCGCAGTGTAGAGTGGGACAATCACATCCCTAGACCAACTGGCAGTGCTGTGCTTGATGCACTCCAGGACACAGTTGGCCTTCTTGGTGGCCCGGGCACACTGTAACTCATGTTCAACTTGCTGTTGACCAAGACCCCCAAGTCCCTTTCAGCACGGCTGCTCTCCAGTGTCTCATTGCCCAGTCTGTACATACAGCCAGTGTTGTCCCTTCCCAGGTGTGGAATCCAGCACTTGCTCTTGTTAAACTTCATGTGGTTGGTGATTGCCCAGTTCCCTAATCTGCCCAGATCTCTCTGCGAGGTCTCCCCACCCTCAATGGAATAAACAGCTCCTCCCAGTTTGGTGTCATCCGCAAACTTGCTCCTGACACCTTCCAGTCCTACATCCAGGTCATTTATGAAAAAATTAAAAAGAATTTGCCCTAAAATGGAGTCCTGGGGAACCTCATTAGCCACTGGCCACCAGACTGATGTAACCCCGTTTACTGTAACCGTTTGGGCCTGACCCCTCAACCAGTTGCTCACCCGTAGCATTATGTGTTTCTCAAACGGTATGCTGGACATTTTGTCCAGGAGGATGCTGTGTGAGACAGTATCGAAAGCTTTACTGAAATAAAAAAATGACATCAACTAGCTTCCCTTGGTCAACTAGATGGGTGACCTTGTCATAAAAGGAAACCAAGTTTGTTAAACAGGACCTTCCTCTCTCAAACCCATGTTGGCTGTGACCAATGAGTGTTGTCTTTCAGGCATTTTTCAATAACTCCCAGCATAACTTTCTCCATAATTTTACCAGGCACTGAAGTGAGGCTGACAGGGTCATCTTTCTTGCTCTTCTTGAAAATTGGAATGACGTTTGCCAACTGCTTTTAGAGAAAAGCATTGGATTTTCATGAAACCGAGGGTCCCTACCATCTGCATCAGCATTGCTTACAAACATGTTTAACAAGAGGATAAATACAGGCCCAAGGAAAAGCTCTGGCACCTACTGCTCTTACTGTGGATTCACCTTGCTGATAAGAGAAAGTGTATCTTTTTAGCTTGCACACATTTCCCCCCAAATATTGCTATTTGCCAAGCCTGCTGCTTATTCTTCATTAAGCCCCTGCCTTGCAGCAGTGCCACAGTCTACAGCATCCGTGAGGCACCTGGTGGCTGGGCAGCAGAAGGTGCTGCAGGAAGGAATGGGCTTGCACAGCTCAGCACTTTGCAAGCGTTAAAAAAAACACGTCCTCATGTTGTGGTTTCAACTTCTGCCCTGGAGTAGATTCATTGTGAAGATTCAGGCTGTCAGCATGCTCGCACCTCCAATATGCGTTTGACAGCTGGGGCAGCCAGGCCTTGTGGAAAAATCCCTGCTTCAGTGCTCCTTTTTTGTTATAAACATATTCTGACCATTGCATCTTGGTTTTAGTTTAGGAACAGTTTCTCTTAAGGAAAGGAAAAGGAGTGTGAGTGAGACAGTGCCAGAGAGACAGGTAAGTCAGATACTTCTTGTGGAAAGGTTTTTTTCTGTTGCTGTTTTGTTTTTTCCTTGTTTTAAGAGTTTTGGGTTTTTTTGCTATCAGATAATTTTTGCTGTAGTTGATAACACACCAAAAAACTTCACCGGGCAGGGACAACTAGCCCATACTGGGGCTGGATGCTCAGCACTGGTGAGGACAATTCAGGGGGACAGCAACCAGCTCTGGCCACCAGAATGTGATCCTATCGCTGCTGGAAAGGCTGAGCTGCTTCTGGAGTCATTTACAGGAGATGACTGATCAAAGAAAAGAAAAACAAATATCCCAAGACTTGGAAAGAATGAGCGCAGATGACTGATGGAAATAGTGGCATGTTTGCTAAGGCACACCTCTTCCCTCCCCATTTGGTGGCCACTTCTCTGCGCACCCAAGAAATTGTCACACATGAACCACCTTTTCTATGGCTGGGAGACTGGGTAGTTTGCTTGCTGAGTTTTTTTGGGGGGTTGTGTGTTGCTTTGGGTTTTGTTTAGTTTTCTTTTTTTTTTTCTTTTTTTTCTTTCCCTCTTTTCCTTGTATTTATGGACATTCTTGTGGTGCATGTGCTTCCCCACTGAGAACTGCGCTGGGTACCCTCAGGCTGCGTTGGGGATACCACAGGGCTTCTGGAAAGAGCTTACCCTGCAGGCATGGGACCTTCCCTGCCTCCTCCGGCCATGGTAGCCCATCGTCTTTCATCCCCTCACCCTGGCCATGTCCATCCTTTCCCAGGGGATGGGAAACCTCTTGTTTCTGCAGCTGATGGCAGGGCAGGCTGGGTGGTTTTGCTGAGCAGCTGCATCCTGCGCGGCTGTTCGCAGGTGGGCTGGCCCAGGTTGGGACATACTGCAGTATGTTGGACAGTCGGAGACTTCGGGTATCCTGCCAAGGTATCCTGCCAAGCGCTGGGTTTTGCTGTGGAGGGAGCCACCTGGGCAAGGAAAACATCTGAAAGGTAAAAAGAAAGCAGAGCTGTGCAGCACAGTTCCCTCTCTGGAAAAGGTAATTGCTGACACAGCAATTTCTAAAGCTGGATTTTCATGTTGAGTCTTGTATCTCTGTTTCTTTCCTCTGTCGCAGCAATATAAGGCATAAAGGCAGTTTCTAGTTGCAGCAGGATCCTGGGGCAGGCTGAGCATGGGCAGTAGCACTGGGATCGGGATTCCCATGCCAGAGAGACTGGGGGAGAAAGGGGAGGTATATGCACACCTCCTGGAGCCAAGGGAGAGCATTTCTTGCATCACAGATGGGCCTGAAAGGCTCCTAGAGCTCCCCTGAGCATCCCTCTATGGAGGAGAGGTTCATGGGATGCCCCTGGTGCAGACCCAGGTACAAACCACACAGGGGGAGAGGACAGGCCAGCCCCGGGGACAGGGCTGCAAACCGGCACCATCAGTGCCGGAGCGAAGGGCTGCTCTGTTGCAGTTGTGTGTGCTGTACCAGGAAGGTGTGTGTCCCCGTTGCTCCCCTGAGACTGGCAGAGACCTTCGTGCCATCAGGGCGTTTGCCAGTACTGTGGGGGAGGTTGTAAGTGCACGAAAAGAAGCTCTTGTGATTTCTCTCTTCTGACTGACGAGCTGTGCCTTTGTGCAGCTGGAAATTGAAGAAACTTTGCCGAGCACAAAAGTGACGCACACTCTTTAGAGTCTGGCTTATGCAGCCATATCTGAAAGCAGAAGAGCAATTACTCCTTCGGTCACTTTTACCAATTTTAAGAAGTTAAATAGGGAAATGTTTCAAGGGAAACTAGAGTGAGATGTGAGGACGTTGTGTGTTTATGAGGAAGAGGGAAGTGTTGAAATACACTAGTGGAAATCAATTGGTCTGGGGTTTACTGCCAAAAAAATAAAGCTGATGTGAATTAATAAAAAAACAGAAATGTGCTGGATTTCATAACTGATTTCAGTATCATCGCCTCAAATCTGCCTCACAATGATCGTGTAAGCAAATTTTTGAAACAGGGCATTTTTCCTGCCATGCACTCATCTCCATGGGAGGCCTGTTGTCTTTTTTCTAACTTTTACTTTTTTGAAAACCAGTGGGGGATTCTGCCTGGTTAGCATCCCCGTGCCAGGCAGGGAGGTGGTGAGATCCACTTCCCTTTTGCTGGGGGAAGGCCTGGGCAGCGCAGCGGGAGGTGGGCACCTGGATGCAGGGCAGTGCATTGCCTCCACAGGAACTCTTTGGCAGAGCCTTCATTTCCTAGATTGTGTTTTACCTACCAGGGAAGTTGGTCAAGCATCTGATCAGACCTCTCTGCTGAGAATGAAATAGCTCTGGTGTCCCTGATGTGAGAGGTGAGAACAGAAGAATCTTAAAAAAAAAAACCAAACCAAAAACCCCAAGCATGCATACCTGGAGCAGTGCTGTTGTATTTGAGCTCTCCTGTTTCTTCTTCCAGAGCTGGGATTGCTACAGACCACCATCCCTCCAGGAGGCAGGAGGTGAGATCCACCCTTGCTGTTTTCTGCCTACTGAAAATGTCACCTGCTCTTCTCAAAGGAACAAAATCTACCATTTGGGTCCATCCAGCTGGTACAAGAGAAAAATTCCAGGTATGTTATTGAAGTCAGGTATATCTTTTATCATTGCACAGTTTATTGTACTTCAGAAAATTTTCAAAGTTCTGGTTCTTTAAAAAAACAACAGAAGCTAAAACCCACCCCTTGTCTAAAATTGCTCTAACACCATGAATATAGCCGTGTCACTTGAGGTGAAAACGTGTAACTGCAGTGGCAGTGAATAAAGGTCCCGGTGATGGCAAAGGGCTGTGCCTGGTGGGCACGCTCCTCCCGGGCACAGGGTGGTTCTGTGGGTGGCCGGGGGCTGGCTGGCAGCGGGGAATGGGAGCCAGCCCCTAGGAATGTGTTAAATACCACTCAAGTCTGCTATGGTTGGTTCCCAGAACATGAAAAAGAGCAGCCTTGAACTGATAAAATAAAGAGCTTAATTCTTCATGATCACCCGGTTGCCACTGGGAGAGTAGAAAGGTATTGAACACCAGTCGCATCCTTCCATTCACCAGAAAAATAGCAAAGAAAGGAAGCGAGCAGCAGTAAAAGATCTAATTTACCATTATATTATAACTTAAACAAGAATCTCTTCCTTCCTGCCCCAAGAGCACTACTGACCTTCTTCTGCTTGCTCTGCCTTTCCTGCGGTGACTGATGAGCAATTGTCCGTTGCTGCGTCTCTGCCGCGAAACCAGATTAGATTATGCAGTCCCCTCCCTTCCGCCACCTGGGGTTCTTCTCGGAAGAAATTATTGAATAAGCTTTATGACAGACAGAAGGGTAAATGTGATAACTTAAGCAGGTCATGAAATAGCTGTGGCAACGTGGAGGAGCTGTGTGACCCACACGGGGTGTGCGTAGTGGTGTTCTGCCCTTCTGAAATGCAACATCTCTGTGGTGAACATACGATGCTGAGTATCTCTGCTGGGGCACTGAGAAAAGCTGGTCCTTCAGTCCCTGGTCAGTGCAACATGACTTCTGGTGGAAACGTGATGTTTCTGGAGCCTGTTTTTATACAGCAACATAGGGCAAGAGTTAAACAAGTGATGGTGTGCTGTGGCACCCACCAATGGCAAGAGATGTACAGATGTGCTCTTGCGATTTTAAGACTGATAAAAGTCAAGCTTGAAATCTGTGCCCAATTTTTACTGAACCAAAGCAGGGAACCTGACTTGAGAGCTAAGGGCCAGAAAGGCTGAACTATGAAATGTTTTCTTGGTAGAAAAATGTCAGCAGAGAGAAGTGACAGGGGAGTTTTGTAGTTACTAAAGCTGCTAGCAGACTGCTACCTGGATTTCCAACGGACAGGACTGCAGATGCTGCAGGCTTTTAGCACCTTAGAGGATAAGGAGTGCAAGCTGTCAGACACTGTCCCTGGCTGGTGCATGCAGTGCCCACTGGTCATCCTGTTGGAGTGACTCAGTGATGTTTCTGAGCCTTCTTTCAGAAACTGAGACAGAGGAATGCTTCTATCTCAAGCTAATGCTAATGCACCACCCTGATTTTCACTTCCCCAGAAGTGCCCTCTTCTTCTATGTTCAATGAAAGCATCTTTGAAGTATGTCACAGTTTTTTGGTGACAGCTTTCACACTTTCCCCCCACACCTGACATTCAGCTGAACTCTCATTTTTCAGTCAGCTGCCCTGGTTCAGTACTTGGCAGCAGGGTTCATTTAAAATGTGAAAGCAACAGAAAATGGAAATCCCCAAGCAAGAAAACTGGTGTGAGACGTTACCAGACCTCTGTGAGCAGCAACGTGAAGGTTAGAGGGAGGTTTGGATGTGTTCCTACACTCTGTATCTGTGTCCCACCTGTGCAGCCACCTCCAGCGTGCTGCAGCAGTTCCATTTGTGCTTTCAAGTGATCTGTTTTTGTAACAAGTCCTTTCAGTGCTTGTCAAGAGTATCAAACTAGCTGTGTCCAGCTCGGCCATCAGTTCGTAGAATTAGAATTAATCTAACGTAGGAGATGCCAGTGCAAGACATTTGTGCTTACTTGTGTCCTGCAGCTGCTGGGAGGGCAGGATGTGGTCATGCGTGGTGGGAGATACCTGCCTTGGCCAGTCTTTGAGGTGGAGGTTCCAGCCCTCTGCACAGCTGTACCCTCCTTCCTTGGAAAGTGTGAGATTGATGTTGCCCAGACTTGGCTCCAGAGAAATCTGGGAAGCCTGGATGACAGAGTGCATCCTATGCTAAGAAGGTTAAGTTGTAGATATTTGAAAGCTTAGTGGGTGTGATGAGATAGCTAGGGTTTTGCAGCAAGATCAAAGCAAGCCAGCCAAGGCCTGCTCCACCTGCGTGGTTATGGTCTGTCTGGCTGTGGCGTGGGGGCTACCTGCTTTCCAGACAGTGGTGGAAGAATCAGTATCTTGTTGGCAACTGCTCAGATCCCCCTTGTCTCCCAGAGATTGCTGAACCTGTCAGAAATGTCTGCTACTGTAGGTTGCTACTGCCCTCTCACTGTTTACTTCATCCCTTAGCTCTTCTCTCTGTATGGCATGGGAGAGCTTGGCCAGGTGGGTTATGAATTTAGAGGACACTTCTGCTAAATCAACCCAAAAGCTCCAGGTGGAAAAAGCAGTGTGTAAGTGAGTAAGCAGAACAGCATAATCCAGTTTTCTAGCTGGGGAGCCTGAGCATGTTTCTTCGTCCTTGTGCCACATATTTCAGCCCCAGCACATCTGAATCCCTGACTGTCCTGTACTTGGATAGATCCTGCTCAAAGAGTGAAGAACAGAGGTTTTGGAACAGAGGTTTTGGTCCTATGTCAAAGGGATAGTTTATCACACGTCTTTTCTGAGAGTGAAACATGTTCTCCTGCCTCCTTGGCTTCGTTAACCAGCTGCTCCTGGGCAGCCATTAGAGGTGGCAGTGATCCTGCTCAGAGCTGCTGTGGAGGCTGGCTGTGGCAGAGAGGACCATCCCTGCACTCCCTCCTCGGCACCATCCTGCCATGGCACAACCCAACTGTCTCCTCCAAGGCTCCCTCTCTCTCCAAACCTCAGTAAGTACCTGAGGACTCACTGCTGTACAGAGTCCTTGGTGTGAGGTTTCTGTGATGAGAAAGTCTGTCCGTCTTTGGCCAAGTGTCCATGGTACTTATTTCTGGGCAAATGGCTGCTAGAGGAAGGGGCGTTACTGAGAGCAAGATGGCTTAGCAGAATAGGCTCAGAAATGCTTTGTTTGTAGGCAGCTTTGTATCTCCTCCACCCACTTATTAGTGGTTACTGGAGAAGGAGTAGTTTTTTTTTTCCCCTGCACATTTAAAATAACAGTTTAGTTTGTGCAGAGCTTTCACCACCGAAGAGCTCACACCCATGTTGATGAGACTGGAGATACAGAAAAAACACACTGACAATCAGGTAGTCTCTCAGATCACTGCGCTCTCAGCACACAAATCCCGTGGGGTGGGGATCTTAAAGGTATGTTTAGCCTTATTTGGGAGCAGTCCATCAAATTAAAGTCACAAAGGTGCACGTGTTACTAGAGCGATGCAGCACACAGGGCTGGGGAAGGCCAAGTGTGAGCCCTGCCAGGCTGAGCAGTGTGAAATCACTGCCGGGGCTGTGCTGCACCTCGGGCTGAGCTGGGAGGAGACACCCATCTCTGCACGCACAGCACCGTTTGTTGCTGCTTTGATCTTTTCAAGGAAAGTGCAGAGGTAGAAGAGGGGAGAAACCAACCTCCTTAAAAGGTCATCTCTGCAACCAGAGCCTCTCTTACTCACTCATCCCACTGCGCAGTGAATGAAGGCCAGATCCTGCTCTCATGTTTTGGTGTTGTCCGAGCAGATTTCCCCATTTCTGCCTGAATCTCTGGGAAGCACGGTGAGAAGTCTACATCCCCTGGAGAGGCTGTCAGGGCTTTGCTGCTGTCCTGCACGGGTGGCATGGGCTTTGCTGAGCTGGTGGATGGAGGGCTCTGCTCAATGGTTGCCTGCAGGTCTCTCCCTAAGGGGTTTCTTACTTTTGGCATGTGCCTTGAGTAGGAGGAGACGTGAAGGCCAAGCTGGGTGTGCAGCTGTAAGGCGGCTGAGGTGCCAGCAAGGTTTGGCCCAGCACATGCAGGCAGACGAAAGCCAAGCCCAGGGTTGGGAAATGTGGTGAAGGTACATGCCTGGTATTTCCCATCCCAGGGCATGTGGGAGCTGTCTGAGCATCATTACAACGACAGTAGTTCATGGATTTACCTACTTAGCTGTTTGTGGGTAAGTGCATCACAGGGTAACATGCACTGTTCTGCCTTTGAAAATCCCAGTCTCAGTTTCAGCTCACACTCCCTGTCCCTTGCTTGTACAGCGAGGAGATGAGCTGTCCCGTTTGTGGCCAGACAGCAGAGCAGATCCTGCACCACCCAATCCCCCCCCATTTCCATGTAACTCGTTAAGAGTCTACGCTCTGTGCCAGTAACACAACTTTATTTATATTGGATACTTTGGAACAACTCACTGCCGCTTTCTTGAGGCAGTCCCTTACATTGTACAGTTGAATAGACCCCTAACACAGAGTCCTTATTCCCACCGCCCACCCCAACTCTTTGGATAGTAGCTTTAACGCCAGTTGACTCAAACACTGTTGATGTAAAGTTTTTCCCCAGTAGAAGCAATTGCACTTTCTTCTGACCTTGTATTGCAATTGATGACCGTTTTGTAGCTGTTGTGTAGTATGAACGACGCTGTAAACTTGTCTAACGCAAGCTAACTCTGCCTCTGCTGCTGTGACTGTGCATTGTTACCAACTGAAAAACAAGACGTTTGTGACTTACAAAAACATCCTCCTTTCTTTTTCTGCAGTGGTTTCACTTAGTCTTTTTTTTTCTTTTTTAGTATTTGCAATAACTTCTGTTTCTTTGTCACAGCTGCAGCTGCATAAAATCTGGTCCAAGGTGGGGAGAGGAGACAAAAATCCCCTTTACCACTGGCTGTACTTGTTTGGGGTTCTCTGGGAAAATGGAAGACAGTTTTTGCAGGGGAAAGCTATTATACAAATTTGCCTAAGGCAGAGAATCACTAGTGGCTACCTAGATCATTACATTGGGCTCTGGACTGATGTGGTTGTTTGAATCAGGGCTAATTTTCATGTGTCTGAATCATTCCCGTCAGCAGAAAGTCCCTCCATCCCACTCACAGACACAGACAAAAAGGTGTGAAACCTGCAAGTGAGTTGCAGTTGACCTTGAATGTAGCAAGTACAAAATGTGAGCTGCATGTGTTTTGCACTAACGTGTTATGCATGGGAGCTGAATTTCAACTTCTTCACTGGATTCAGATTTGGACTTCGCTAGCTTGGGAGACGCTTCCTTAAATTCCTTGTTGACAAAGTAGTAACAAATAGCATCCAGGCAGCAGTTCGTGTTTGCAAGGACCGAGGTGAGGTGAACAAAATTGTTAACCCTCTGTATCGCGGAGCAGTCGGTGCTGGTGGAGTCCATTATAAAGCGAAGGAGATGCCCGAGGTAAAGAGGCAAAAAGCATACGATGAACACAGCCAGGTTTGCAGACACAATGTAGACGGCCTTCTTGAGTAACTTTTCCTTGTGACAGTTTTCATTCTTCTTTCTCATGAGTTCTGCAATGACTTGTATGGAGCAGTAACTCAAGATGATCAGTGGTATGAAAAACCCTATGATAATACCACACAGTGTGATCACTGAGGGCTTAACGGAAGATTTTTCAAAGCAAAGTTTATCATCTTTTCGATCCTCTACCTTTTTAATGAGGGATATCACACAGATGATAACTGTCCAAAGAAATCCAGACGTAAAAGCTGCCTTCAGTGGCGACCTCAGCACCTTGGCTTTCAAAGGGTACTTGATTGCGAGGTACCTATCAGCTGCTACAACAGTGATGATACTGATGCTCATTAAGCGATTTATGAAATAGCCACCTTCCAGAACCAGGCACCACCCACCTACATTCATCTGATGAAAATGGGATAAAGTTTTAAAAGGCAAAGTAAAGAGCAGCAAGCAGTCAGCCACAGCCAAGTTGACCATGTATACTCTGGTTTCTGTCCATTTACTGAGTTTGCAGCAGAACACCCACAGCGCCAACACGTTCAGCAACATGCCCAAAAGCAAAACCGGGATGTAAATACACAGCTGGACAAGCGGGAAACTTTCATAGACTGTGATATTGCAGCTGCTGAGGTTCATTTTGAGGGTATTAAGAGGCACAGTTCCTGAAAAAGCAGATTTAACCTTTTAGAAGCTAGACTCTCGACGGAATTTGTGATTAATTCAGTTAGTTCAGGGCTTTACCAACAGTGAAAACCAGACTGTGGAGATGACTCTGCAGACCAGAACTCTCTGTAGGGTACCTAGTGGGAACAGAGGGAGAGGGACAAGCCTGATAGTTCTGGAGGAGAGAAAAACACAGGTTCCCATGCGAGGGAGACTGCTCATGGAGGGCAGCAGGGGAAGATGCTTGGGCTCAGTTTTGGGACAGATTCAGATCAAGCAGAAGCAGGTATCCTGCAGCTAGGAGTTATATGAGCTGTTATAGCCCATTCAGATAGGGAAAGGGGATGCAGAAACCCAGCTCTCATCCCTCTCCTGAGAAGCCAGCCAGCATCCTCACAGCTAAAAATGCTTTGGGAGATGTGCTGCAAAAGGACAGCTGTCCTCTCCTTCAGTCCTGAGCTGCCTCTGCATCACTTCTCATTAGTGATAACAGCAATTATTAGTACATGTCTCATTATTTTTGGCTGTCATTGAATCCTATGCTCAGTGGTAGCATTTAGCGGTCTGCAGCAAGAATCAAAGTACTGGGGGATATATGCTTCTTTTCGAGGATTATGAAAATTGGTTGCCATCTCAGAAGGATTAGAGCAATCTTCCACATTCCAAGCCAAAAAATTCACACCAATGTCATGGCAAGAAAAGTGATCAACCATGTGAAATAGAGAGATGAGCTGTATCTGGTCTAGTGGATGTTTTTATCCCGCTGGGTCTAAGGGCCATATTGCTGTTTGCCCTACTGCTTTGGAAGAATTAATACAGAAGTGTTTTCTAGGAGCAACTGTTCATGGACAGGAAAGACCCAGGAGGTCTGAGATGTCTTTGGATTTTCCCCGCAAGGGGAACTGGCTCCAGGGCTGCACGTTCCCAGGGCTCAAAAGCATCCCGAGCGAGCAAACCAAAGGGAGTGCCGCGGCTTCTGTGTGCAGCTGAAGCCCTCGGCTAGTTGTGAAAATCATGCTGCTGAGGAATCATGCTGGGAGACCTCTTCAGAGCTGAGGGAATGTGCTAGAGCTGATACTTGCAGAAGCTCTGTGCTTTGGATATGAGGAACGAGTTATGAGCCCAAAAGAAATGCAGGTAGATCATAAGAGACAGTTGGGAGATCTGGCAAAGGCTGAGACAGCCCTTAAGCATCCAAAAAAATGCTAAATGTGGCCAGTATCTAAGCAAGCCTTTGAAAATACACAGGCTCCAGCCCTCTGTCAGTTTCTCCACGACCATTTTGGTGTCCCACCATGGCCGGGAAAAGGCAGTGCCTTGCAGAGCTCAAATAACCAGGTCAGCAAATAGCCAGGAGGAATTACCTGCTCACTTGCCGTCCTCAGAGAGAGTGGATGTTCCTCCAAATTAGCTGCGGTGTGGCGTGAAGGTACGATAAGCCCTCCTAGCGCTGCTCCATAGCCAATGAGGAGTCCCTCGATGACCATTTGCTCATGGTTGTGGCATCAGCAATGCTGGTGGAGGAAGCACCCCCGCCCCTGCTCAACGCATTTCCCTGGGGTTGAGCTTCCTCTGTCACCATTGGCATGGCTCATGTCACCCCCTGTTGTCTGAAGAGCCTGAATAGCCCTGCAGTGAGGTGAAGCGCTCGTCTCCATGCAGTCCTGCAGCCGTTCCTCTGGTGGTAGAATGGCTCTGGGTTTTTCCTTTGTTTTGCTTTCCAGTGCCTGGTGTCTCGCTGTGCAATGCTCATTGACCTTCCTGGCCCAACAAACTGTGCACATTGGTTGTAGGGGACGGGTTGCTCCAGAGAGTCCTGAAGTCTTCTCTCTGTCTTCTAGACTGCCACTCCTGCCGGGGCTGGAGCGGGGACTGCTGCCTGCTGCCACGCTGCTGAGCCCCAGGACGCAGCAGCTCCAGCAGGCCCCCAATCCCATTCACAGAGCTGTTGGAGATGTGAGGACAGTGGTTTGCAGACAGTTTTGTGATTATTATAACTGGGTTTCATTCTGAATCATGGTAAATCTCTCACCTTCCATAGTTCTCATCAGCCAGCAATTCTGAGAAAACGTGGCACTGTGACCCTGTGACCTGCTGACTCTGTGACCCTTCTGCAGTTGCAGGCACCTGGTGTCCATGGGCTCCTCCTTGGCTGTCCATTGCAACTCGTTTACAAGAAGAGCTCAGACAAGTTAGTCAACAAGCTCAAAGGTTCCGCTGTTAGAACTTTGAATTGCTGTCTTGGGCAAACACATTTCCCCTTCTCGCTTTTCAAGTTGCCTTAAAGCAGCTTCAGGAGTACTTCTGCAGATTACAAACCAGCCTGTGAGATTAATTTCTTGCCAGTGTGTAGTCAGTATAGAACTTAGCTTAAATACCGCTCCTGCGTTTCCGGGGACTGCTTTTGCCTTTCTTGTGGCTACTGCTTGGTGGATGCTCATAAATAGTTACTGATTTATTGGTACACCCAGCTCACTGATCCCCAGCCACCAACATTTTCTTGTCCTAGTCCTTGTTAGTACTCCAGTTTTCACCCAGCTCCTGAGATTGCGATAGTTTCACCACCATACAGAAAACACTTTGCATCATCCTCAGGTGTGTCCTCTTGCTCCTATTGTCTATGTCAAGGCAATCACTACCAGTATTAACCATAAGCAGTCAAAGTCAAGCCTGCAGGGAGTTCAGCTCATAGCATCTCTCTAGTGTGATGCTTCTCATCCACAGCTTGGTGCTCTGCTGGCCAGGTGAGGGCAGCTATGTCTCCCATCAGCCCCATGAGGCTTCAAGGGAAGGACAAACCTTGCCATCTGGCACAAAGCAGCTGGCGGTGATCAGCAGGTTCATCAGAGCAACTCGCTACCAGTAGGCAAAGCTACAATGAAGTGTTATCTGTGAAGAACATACATGTCTCCTGGTGTGGCTGTCAACCCCTGTCTGATTTGTGGACACCGCTGGGTCAGGATCCTCACACTTCTCTCCCCGTCTGCTCCCCATGAGCCACTCTGTAGGTTCTTGCTGCTGCTTATGGCACACTTTTTCCATCAAGTCACAACTTTCATTACGTCTGCTGTGGACCAATGATGCTCACTTGGTATTTCCCCCTGCCTCTGCAGTTTTCAGCCTGTCTCAGCCCCACAAGTGCTGTCACCATGTGGCGCAGTGCTGGTGACACTCATGCTGTTTTCTCACTTCCTTGCTGGCAGCTTTCTGGTGGGGTAGTCTGGGGGCCTACGGCACCGCTGGGTACCAGTACCCCTACAAAGTGTGTTACCACTCACAGTGTGCTTCGAAGGAACTTTTACTGACACCAGTGTCTACCATACCTTGGCTGGAAAAGTGATTTTCTTAGTGAAAGAAGCCAGTGAGGTAAAATACTCTTGTGAGGTGAAGCACTATTTGTTCCATCCCGTTTAATGTTATTCAGACATGTTGTGAAACTGCACGTTTTCCAGGTCTGAACATAGTAGAGCTGTTACTGGCCAGACCCTTCCCTTTCTTCTCCCATCCTAGAGAAGGGACTGTATTTGGTGGTTTCTGCCCTCTGATCCTGTTTTGGCCAACCTATTTAAAATCCTTGTGAGATTTCATGTGCCAATTCCTTTAAAATTCTGGACTACTTGTGTTCCTCATCATTCCTGAAAGCTGTGACAAAGCAAGCAGGTAGTTTTCAGGACATACCTGGACAATTTTATTGTTTTTAGGAGCAGCAGTACTGGGCGATCTCACTTCTTTGCTTGTAATTTGTGTATATAGGTAGCTTTTCATATCTAAGGGAAGAATTTGCTAAGGCCTATTTGATCTTTTGCACTTTTCGATCTCTAAATCTTATTTCTGTTCTGTGCAGTCGTTTTTCCTTCCCTTGTGTGCTCTGCCTGATGTCCTGCTTGAGGTTGTTTCCCAGCCAAAGAAGGCCCTTCTCATGAGGTTTTCCTGTGCTCCTGCTAATAGGCAGGACAGCTCAGGTTTAATGGGCTCCTGCCTCCTTTCCCTGCCAGGGAAAATCTCCGTGTCCTCTGCCTCCAGAGATTGCGCCCTGCTGGCTACAGCCTCTGGCACGTCACAGTGGGACGGGGCCTCTGGCAAGGTGAGAGAGGTACCCGTAGCCCCCCCAAATGTGCAAGGGGGACATGGAACACCATGCTACCCTGCAGCATTCTGGTTCTGCAATGCCTCTGCTTCGTGTGGCTTTTATCCTGGCTTTCTCACGGGAAGACGTGATGTTGCAACAGCAGACCGTGACCAAACAGAACCTCAGGGTTGAGAGCAGAAAGTGTCAGTCTTATTTTTAGCCTGGAAAGCCTGTGAAATGGTAGTGCTGGCTAACTGCATCAACCTCACACCATGACCAGCTCTGACTGTTGAAACTGTTTCCCCTTTCACCTTCCTTAGCACCGCACAGGAGCTGAGCCATGGCAGACAATGCGCTCTCAGGGCTCTCTGTACTACAACCCTCTCCATGCTACCGCAGGACCAATGCTGCTGGTTGTGGGAGCTGATCATGGTCTGTGGCCGCTGTTCCCCACTATAATTAGCCAGACTCTTGTGCTTGGGAATGGCAGAGTCGCTATCCTCATGGATTGCTATTCCAAGCGTGGTTGGTAGTTTTTGGTGGCCCAAGTTCTGACAACTCATCTGTTTCATTTAATGGGAGCACTCAGGGAGCTGAGGTTTTGTTCAGACTGAAGAAAGGTATCAGAAACCCTTCATGAACTTCATTGTAACTTGACACATAGACCAGGTCATAATTTTTGTCCAAGGAAGTACATATGTCTTCAGGTAATCAGAAAGGCTCGTCTTGGGTTGCACTGTAAATATCCTGTTGTAAGGCAGACCTTATATCAGGGTAGCTAAGCCTCTTCTCACAATCTCCAGTACAGGTTTAGCATTGGTAATAGAGGACTCTGATGTATAGTGGTAATAAATGAATGTGTAGTTATAGTAATATTATAGGTATATTACTATAAGATAGCTTTATTTTCACTTGCAAAAGAATGTTTCCTTTTCTGGTTTTGTAGCATTTGGTACAAACAACAAAAAAACATTACTTGATGATAACAGTCATTGTGAACCCAACAGATTTCCCATTTACAGTAAGAAAAAGGAACACTTAATTTTTTAAGCTTAGAACACGAACTGTGAGAGCTCTGTTTGCTTTCTACAATGAAAAAATTCACTTCATGCAGCTCTATATGCAGTAAGCGTGGCTATGCCAAGGAATGCCAACTTTAAATTTTTTCGTGCAGCTGTTGTACTGGTTTTGGCGCTGGCGGAGAGTGAACGAGCAGTTCTGTGGTGCTTAGCTGTCGGCCAGGGTGAAACCATGGCAGCTGTCTAGTTTAATAGAGTTCCTTGTCCGTGGTCCTTCCTCGATTGAAAAACTACAGGCTTGCGTGAGAAGAAAGTGCTCTGAAATTCCGTAGTTACAAAACAGTAGCAAATGGCGTCTTAACAGCAGGTAGTATTTGCCATGCAGCTATAGTATGTGCTCTCCTGCACGTGAGGCGACATGCACAAAAGCATTACTGCTTTGTGTTTCAGGGTAGATGACCTACTTGGAGCCCATTGTAAATTGGACGAGGTGCCACATGATAACAGGGAGAAATCGTGAACGTGACTGGGTTCGTAAAAAAAAAAAAAAAAAGGTTGTTTTCTTTTCTTTCTGGATTAAGAGTATGATAACAGGTTGATATGAACCAAACTTCATCTTTTTTTCAAAATAATA
Organism: Psophia crepitans; assembly: GCA_013399095.1. Classification (NCBI taxonomy): domain Eukaryota; kingdom Metazoa; phylum Chordata; class Aves; order Gruiformes; family Psophiidae; genus Psophia; species Psophia crepitans. The sequence continues at coordinate 424,630 of VWZZ01007540.1, forward strand.
AAAAATTGCATAATAATCTGTTTGGAACAGGCATTCATTATAACCAATGAATGAACGTGAGGCAACAGTGTGCCCAGGCTGCCAGGAAGGCCAAATGTGTCCTGAGGTGCATCAAGCACGGCACTGCCAGCTGCTCTAGGGAAGTGATTGTCCCACTCTACACTGCGCTGGTGCGGCCTCACCAGCAATTTTGGGTGCCACAGTACGAAAAGGACTTAAAACTATTGGAGAGTGTCCAGAGGAGGGCAACCAAGATGGGGATGGGTCTAAAGGGGAAGCCATATGAGGAGAGGCTGGAGTCCCTTGGCTTGTTCAGCCTGGAGAAGAGGAGACTGAGGGCAGACCTCATGGCAGCCTACAGCTTCCTCCTGAGGGGGAGCCAAGGGGCAGGCGCTGATCTCCTCCCTCTGGTGCCCAGCAATAGAACCCGAGGGAACGGNCCCTTATGGATGCCTTCCAACTCGGGAGATTCTATGATTCTGTGAATGAGATGCAACATCCCAGAAGGGGATCCCATAGCCAAAACTGGTTTTGAAGACTGTCTGCGCTGTTTCTAAAAACAGAAGACTCTGGACACGTAAGTGATGCCTGTCATGAAGACTGACAGCACACCATAAAGGAGAATGGGCTAAGGGGACTCTAAGCCTCTTGCTCTCTGAGGACAGTTAATTGCAGTGTATTTATTGACAGCTACAAGGGTGACAATGCTCACGCATCTCCTTAAGCAACTGGTGGTTTTTAAGATCGGGCATTATTTGTCTCTTGTATCTTTTCCTGTCTTTGAAAACAGCCTTTTAGAGGCAGGTTGAGTGTCAAACAACAGTGTGCAAAGATTAAGTTGGTCGCATACACACACGGCCCTTTTGCTCTGCGTGCAGCGAAATATCAGTAATGCCAGAGCATAATTAATACATCAAAGAAAAAAATTAGGACATAAATGAATGACCTGAGTAGTTCAATCCATTTTTATGCTGCAGTTGCTCACTGTACCTTCACCATGCTTGGACCTCTGCCGAAGTATCAACAAAAAGCAGATAGATCTAATGTTTGGATGGGGAGTACTTTCTGGAGTGGGTTGTTTCTTATGTTGTTTGGTGAATGCCAAGACAGTGGTTTCAACATGTGGTCTGCAGACACTAGAAGGTGACAGGCCACTTGTAAGGGAACTATTTCTAAGTTGTCACTAAGAAAGTTGTCTATAAGTTTAAATGAGCAGAATATGGATTTGCATTCTCTGGTGGAATTTTTTAGGGGTTTACAAGTCAGAAGACACTGAAAGTCAAGGAGCACGAAGCCAACTGAGATACAGTTATCACATGCATTTCAAAAACTTTATAATGTTTCTCACACTGACTTTAAGTTATTGAAGTCACTATGTGATAAAATGTTAGATTAAATTTCTATGCAGATAAACATGTAGTCACGTCCTGGCACTGGCTCCCCTCTCAGCCCAGGTTTCTCTATGGGCTGCTTCCTTCCGGTGCCCCTTTGTGGCTAAACTGTTTTGAGCTGATCTGTTGTCGCTTTCCCTTGGGGCGAGAGGATACGTGGTGCACAGTCAGAAAGCAGGGATGTTATAGAGGAATTTGGTACCTGGAAAGCCAGACATTAAAACTGATGCCTGACCCAGGATCCAGCTAGGGTAGATCAAGATTCTCTATAATATTGGAAAGAGTTAAATGTCTCACAATGAGGTACAGGAGAGCTGTTGAACCCCCGCTGTGCACTGTCCAAGTGACTGAAAGGAAAAAACCCAAATCAAAAGCAATGCTGCATCACACAAGGAACGTTGAGAAGCCCTCAGTTGTGGATCTGCCTCTTCTCTGCAGAAGGGCCTTACACACCAGGGTCTCACCAAACCTTCCCTGAAAACCGTTCATGGATGGTGAGGGAGGGATCAGGGCTGCATCTGCTTCATGTTGCTCACGGCTGCTTTCTGAGCATCAACACTCCTGCAGTGTGAGGCTGTGACAAGTAGGGCAGATGCAATCACCTCTCACCAGACAGGACACCCACTGAAGATCTGATCCCATGTTGTTGTACAACAACAAACCTGTCACCAGGGCTTACGGTAGTCACTTGGGTGAGATAAGATCTTCACAGTTTTATACTACTTGGTAAGCAGAATGCGAAGGATCTGTTCTGTGGTCCACAGTGCTTTGCTCAGTTTTTCCATGCAGGAATGGCTTTATTTATACCCACAGATATTTTAGTCTCACAAATGCCAGGGCATTGCCGCAAGCCAATACAAATGTTTTATGGCAGCAACGGAGCAATAGCTTCATGCCACTGTCTGACTCCTGCGGTTTGCTCCAAGCACAGCAATAGTCGTATCTTGGCGATAGATGTGAGCTTTGAAATTATGTAAGTTGGCCGGAAACTACCACTGTACGGACAAATTCTTTGATGTGAGCAGCACGGATGTATTAGGTTTAGCATTGTAGTACAGGGGCTTTTTCTTGGTTTTCAAGTGCCTGTATACATTACTGTATTAGAAGTGGATCTGTGTATCACTGTAAGGGTGCTCGGTTTCCTATGTTTAGCTGCATGATACATACAAATAAGCGCATGGCAGAAACAACGGCCTTATCTATTCTCCACACTATGCGGCTTTCCCTCTGGACCAGGAGATGCCTGAAGCTGCGACATAACAGTCCAAGACAATAGTCAGAGCTGGAGTCAAGTCACTGAGGACAGAAGGACAAAATTCAAATTAGTGTCAGACTGGTTGGAGGGGTTGCCCCTTTTTGCAGGTATGCCTATACCTGTAACGATTGCAAATACTGTAGGTGGTCCCATTCGTTCCCTCTGCTTCAAAACTTCAGCAGCACTGTGGCTCCTGACACCTGCAGTGCACTACGCCTTGTTTACATCATGACTTGATCTGTGGGTGGCTGTGACTCTTGGCTTTGGTTCTTCTTGGGCATCACTGATATACAAGTGGGGAAGAAAGAAGGAAATTCTGGAAATTCCTTGGCAGCAAAGTAATAGCAGACTGCATCCAAACAGCAGTTAGAATTTGCCAAGCATGCACAGATCTTAGTAGAGGCTCTAACTCCTGGGAGCAGAGAACAAGCTCCAGTAACATCCACTGCAAACCGCAAGAGCAGTGTGATGTATAAAGGTGAAAAACATACGACGAACACACACAAATTCACAGAAACAATGTGAACTGCTTTCTGGATTAACTTTGTCTCATGAGAGCTCGAGGCCATGCTCTTTTTGAGACATTTGATGACTTCTACTGAGCAAAACATCACAATCCCTAAGGGAATAATAAAGCCAAAGATAATGGAGAATAATGCTGAATAGTTAGGCTCAAGAGAGTCTTTCTGAAAGCAGAATTTTTCCTTTGTTTCATGAACTTTTTGTCGCAAGTAGGAATAAATTATCAGTACTATCCAAAGAAACCCACAGATAAAAGCCGATTTCAGTGGGGAGCGAAGAGTCTTTGCTTTTAGAGGGAACTTGATTGCAATGTATCGATCAATCGCAATCAGGGTGATGACAAGGATGCTCATAGGCATGTTTGTAAAATAGATGTTCTGTATGGTGACACAGAGATTGTCTGTCTGATACTTATTCATGGTAAAACGTATCTTGAAAGGCAGGGCAAAGAGCAGAAAAGTGTCTGCAACCATGAGGTTAATCATGTACACCCTGGTCTCGGTCCACCTCTTGAGTTTGCAGCAGAAGACCCAGAAAGCAAAGATGTTCAGTGGGATGCCAAAAATGAGCACTGGGATGTAGATGGTAAGTTGAAATAGCCGAATAGAATGTGCAGTGTCATTCTGCAGTACATAGTCTTCAGTGCAGTTCTCCATGTTGGGCCCTCTGCAAGAGAAGGATGCAGGCATGAGACCAAGCTCGGGGACAGGTCCTCTGGGCTGGGTCCTGCTGCAGTGTCCCTGCTCTCATGGCTCCGTGGCCCCTCACACCCCTGCACTGCATGTGTAGGCAGCCCGTGGAGGGGCTGGCTGGCATCAGCACTGTCTGTCCCTCAGCCATCAGACTAACACTGTCACTCGCCACCAGCTAACACAGAAACAGTGAGGCAACCCTCTCTTGCAGCCGTTACGGGGTTAAGCCTGCCTTGCCCTCCATACAGTCCTGGTTTGTACAGTTTGGGTAATAGCAAGGGTTTTGCAAAGCAGAATGATAATTTTTGTGGTCCCTTATCTTTGCTGCTGCTGCGGTTATCAGAGAGCCACTGGCTTTAGGGCAGCCCGAAGCGGAGCTGAGCAGCATTCCCCCTTTGCCTCCAAGGCCCTTGCCTTGCTGCTGAAGCCACCCCATGGATTTTCTCTGCGTCTTGCCAGGCCTGTGAACCTGCAGAGGACTTGAGCCTTTTCAGTCGTGGGGTATCTCAGGTGGCTTTACTCCTGGGTGGTGGCTGGATGCCTGCTCAGGCAGGCTACCCCCAAGCACAAACCCTCTCCTCTTGTTGCAGGACGCTGAGGAGGAGTAGCTCAGCATGGGTACCACCAGCCCCAGCAGATAATAGGTCTCCAAAAAGGCAAGGGAAAGTGAGCACGTGTCTGATCTCAACCTTTGAAGATAGGAAGCCAAAATGTTGCCAGAGCAGAAACCATGAATCCAAGAACTTAGACTATTTCCTGGTAGTCCTTTAGTATTTCAGGGCATCTGCCACCAGCAAGGAGGCGGTGGAGGATGAGTCAGACTTAGTCTGCAGCTCATAAAGGAAGTGTTTACAGTGAGGCACAACAGGAGAATGCCCAGATTCCTACAATCTCTTATAAACACATCGCCTTATAAGTCAGCAGCTTCTAAGCATCAACATCTAAACTGCAGCGAAAATATCTGATTGCATGGACTAAGTGAACTGGTTTTACTGTCTGAGACCAGAAGATGGGTCTGGCAACCACAGTTCTGCCCTGGTGCCAGAACTGGTATGGCATTACTGAACCACTGTCATTTTTAGGATGGAATTTATGGAGGAACTAACATACAGCTGGTATCCTGGTTCTCTCGGGCTTTCAGCCTCACAGGTCCTACCCTGCAGCCATTCCCTGCCATCGTACCATGGTCATCCTGCAGCGAAAAAGCCACTCCCTGCATGCACAGCAGTGCCCCAAGGAGCAGCTGGCCCCTCTGCGCCGTGTAAGCATGGAGCCGGTGGCGGTTCCCAAGGTCCCGTGCCGCAGCATGCCTGGAGCCGGGGGTCTCCACGCTCACGGAAGCGGCATGGTACGCAGCAGTGGTGCGAAACCTCAGCGAGGGATGAACCCCCCCCAGATGACATGTGGCTGCAAAGCAGTGAGGCACAACAGCTGTGGAAGCAGGAGGAACCTGAGGCGTCTGCGTACAGCGGAGGGCCAGCCTGCGTGTTAACAATGAGACAGCCCTGGCTAGCGCTTCGGTGAAGAGGTAAGCAAGCACACCAAGACATTACCTGTTTCTTGTGGGGCTGCCAGGTGGGTTTAGTCCTCAGGAAGGTTGCAGTGTAGATGTGGCTGTCCTGGCAGGGGAGGAGATCTGTCGAGGCCGTGGGTGCCAGGGCAAGGTGCTGCTCTGTGCCCGGGAGCCTGCCGTTGACAGCTCGGGAGGGCTGAAACACAGCAATGAACTCTTGTTCCCCAAAAGTGCTTCATTTATCACCTACTTTTTGGGATGATCGAGTCTCTGGTGCCCTCTATAGTTCTACTCACATCAGCTCAATGCTGCACCCTCATTTTTTCCACCCAATCTGAGCTCCCTGCACTCACTTCACACAAACTAGCAATTAAAATTTAATATTTTCAGTCATGGGAAAACAATTTCTGGAAAAAAAACCCCGTAATGGTTGTAAATTGCCCCTCTGGCAGGGAAAGCTCCCTTAGGGAGCCTCCGGTGCGGTTGCAGAGCATGCCGCAGGCAGGCAGCGGTGCGGGGACCTTTGCCGGGGGCACGTCAGTGCTCGTGCACTCGGTGACCGTGAGCCCAGGGCGAGGGGACCCAGCATGCTTCTCTTTGGTGCCTTTGCAAAAAGGCGGCAGCCGCTACAGGCCTGCTCGTCCTTTGTGAAGCAGCCAGGTGTCCCACCCTGCTCACCAGCATCACTGCAAAGGCCAAGCTGGTAATCACAGTCTCTGCCAACTGGGCACGGGTGAGAGATACCGGTGTGACAGTGAGCACACCACAGGTGTCAGGACCTTTAAAAACATGTTTAAGAACACACCCCAGTGGTATTTTGCAGTCATTTTGATGGCTTTTCTTGTCTGTTGGTGGCAGCAGTTGCAGTTCCATCTATGTGAGCCAGCTGACAGGAGCCAGGCTCTGACTCCCTCAGGATCTGTCCCATTAATTCGTGGCTCATGAGCTCATGGTCCCAAAGGTGACAACGGCAGACTGAGCAGCTGCCGTGGGCTCCCTGGAGGTTCCCTGTGGGTCACAGGGGACACTGTGTAAGTGGGCAGGGAAGGCTCCTCCACACTGTCTCCTGGAGTGCTCTGAGCATTGCCTGGCCAGAGCTCGGAGTCCATTTTGGAGATTTTTCAGTTTTTAGGGAGAAAAAAGCCCAGTTCTAAGGGAGCACTTAAATAACATGCAGGGGGTCAATCCACTCCTGATCTCCGCTGACTTTTCTAGGCTGTTGACTCATGGACAAACGCATTTCCCCCATGGAACTGTTAGGGGTACCAATGTGGGCAGGCTGCGGCAGCCCCAGCCCAGCTGTGTCCAGCTGTGGGGTGATACTCTGACCCTGAGCTGCAGCCGGGAGGCTGAACCTGGGGGCCAGCCTGGTGCCACCACATAAACCCAGGGAACAGCAATGCACGGGTGGCAAAGATCTAGACAGAGGTAAAAGGGCTTCCCTGCCGGTGGGAGCAGCCGCCCCGCAGCGGTGGCTTCTGCAAGGAGGTGTCTCCGTGCCAGGGTTCTGCAGTGCAGCAGGAGGAGTCAGCTCTGACATCTCCTGGACTTTGTGGCACTGGAGAAGTCTTGCTTTCACCCCGAAAGGGTTCCTTCACATCTGTCTGACCCATTGACTTGAAGGGAAAGGGCAGTCAGCAGATTCTAGGCTGTTTTGTAGGGCCCTGTACTCAGCAATATACTGGTACTGCCTGCCCCTCCCAGCCCGCCAGAAGAATATGATAAAAATTAACTGGGTGATTTTAATAATGTAAACAGCCCAAAATACACAATGGGGTAAACCAGGATATATTCTTTTGTACGTGTTGGCGATAAGGATCGATTGACTTTACCTGCCAAATGAACTAAAACAGGGAGACATATCCAAGTTACCTGTCTTCCTGTAAGAGTGACAAGCAGGTGCTGGAGGGTGGAACGGAGACACGTTAACAGCCAGCGATGACATACACACTTTGACGCAGCTCTGTGAAATAACTTATTTGTTTAATAGAAACATAAAGTACAAATTGCAATTAACTTAGTAATGCTAAACCTAACAAAGATCTCCCTAGAGGGAAAGAGCAATAGTTATCCCAATAACGCTGAAGCTGTATCTTATCTTGATGATACAGAGTTGTTACGGGGTTTTTTTGGGTTTGGTGGGTTTTGTCCCCCTTGCCGCTGTCCATCGTGTCCCCCTACGTCTTCCTTTAGCAAGTGTGTGTCTGCGAAGGGGGGATTTGGTCTGTTTCTTCAGTGCTGGGTTTGGGCAGTGGAAGGGCTTCATGGAACTCCTTGGTGACAAAGTAGTAGCAGATGCTATCCAGGCAGCAGTTGGATGTGGCAATACACCTTGTCACGGAGGAGAAGTTCTTCATAACCTGGAGCAGGAAACAGGTAACTCCGACGCTCTCCATTATGAACCTGGTGAGTAACCCAAGGTAGGCTGGCAAAAAGCATATTAGAAATACAATCATATTTGCATAAATAATGTGAACAGCTTTCGGGATTAATTTATCCTCTGGTGAATTTGTGTTCAGACGTGTCTTAAGGTTCCTGATTACTTCTGTGGAGCAAAAAGTCAAGACTGCTAATGGAAGAGCAAAAACGAAGATAATGGAAAGCAGGCCCAGAGCTGTGGGTGTGGTGGTATCCTTCTGAAAGCAGAAATCGGCGTGTCTCTGCAAAAGCTGCAAGATGGCACCGATTATCACAGAGACCCACAGAAGCCCACAAAGAAAGGCAGCCTTTGATGGAGACCTGAAGGTCCTGGCTTTCAAGGGGTACTTTATGGCAATGTAGCGATCGATGGAGATAAATGAAATTATGTAGATGCTCACTATCATGTTGATAGAATACATTGCCTCTGTAAACTGGCAGAGTTCATCTCGGGGTGACTTATTCCAGAGCAAATAAGCCATGGAAGGCAAGGTGCAGATGACGAAGCAGTCTGCAAAGACTAAATTGATTACATACACCCTCGTTTCTGTCCACTTCTTCATCTTGCAGAAGAACACCCAGAGAGCAAGAGCATTAAATAATGCTCCAAAAAAGAAAATGAGGTTATACAGAGCAAATTCAGTGAGGCGAACATGGTGATATATTTCTAGATTTGCGACATTGCAGTTGCTGGACCCGTTCATTGTCCTGATGTGTAGATGTTGTGTGATGTTCTGAGACCTGAAATGGGAAAAGACATGGTAAGGCTTTCCTCCTCCCCCTTAGTAGATGGACGGCGCCTGTAAAAAAGGATATTTACGTAAATGTTTACTTTGTTATGAATGTGAATTTGAGTCTACAAAGCTGGCCTTCTCAATCAGCCTGTAACTGGGATGCATCCTTTGTCAAGCTTTGTTTATGTTTACTCCATTTATAAGTAATTATTTCAAGGTACATTTCTAATAGGACACGACAGACAGCCTTTCTTAAATAGGGGGATCTTGAATGGTGGTGGTGGGGGACACAGCACTTAGAAGAGCCCCCATAGATAGCATGGGTGTCCTGTGACAACATGAACACTAGTTCCTCAAGCCAAGCTGTACAAATGAGGTAAAATTACTCTTAGTTTGGTTTTTTGCTACGCAGGGACTGCAGCAACCAAAGCTAAAGCCCAGCACAACCCATAAGCAAAAGCTCTTCTACCAGTTCTGCTGGCTTGGGGGACAGGCTTGGGGGGTGAAGGGCTGCAAGGGCATAGCAGATGTCACTTGGTAGACATCCTCATGCTCTGGCTCTAACTGGGCAGGTTTCTGAGCCTTTGGGCTGCCTTGCAAACCTGAAGCTCCTGCTCCAAGCTCAGGAAAACAGAGCTGAATGAATTCCTGCATCCCAAAGGCATGCTTGAAAGCCTAAGGGAGGGAGTGAGGCATGCCCCTTCCACCCCTCCGCCTCCTTGGGAAGGGAGTGAGGGGTGGAAGGATTAACCTGATTTTAAACCCATTTGTTCCAAGAGAGAGTGCAAGCCTGCAGATGTGAAGCTGAAAGGCACACCTGAAAGAGGAAGCACCGGTGCAAAACGAAAGGGACTTGCCATGAAGCGCAGCATCAGATGGCTGCTGCTCGAGGCAGGCACCCTGCCATGCCGGGAAATCCACAAGATGTACGCAGTAGGTGCTGAGCCCTGTCACACTGGTTACTAGATGTTTTGCAAGAGTATTGGTTGTGTGAAGAGTTCGAGTTCATGGGCTGATAAAAATCAGCTTTCATCGGCTTTCCTGTGACGTGCACAGGGAACAGTTCCCTGAAGTGACGATTCTGTTTTTATGTCAATGAATTTCTGCTTACACCTAAACGCACTTTGGAAAGAAGGTAACCTTTTAATTTAAAGTAAGTTTTTTACCACTCTAAGGGGAGAGTGATGTGAGGGGTCTGGTGAAATCCTACAGCGTTCAGCTCTCAGGCCTGCAGGGACGCTGCGACTGAACGTGCCTGGTTCAGCAGTTACTTGCCTCCGCAAGCAACGCGGGCCTGGTCAGCTGGTGAGAGCGCTGCCTGCGCCGTCGGACTTCAGTTCCGAAGTCACTGGTAACCACAGAAATAACTCAATTGCTGGGAGACATGCAAATGCAGCGGGCACTAGCAGCCACTGATGTGACTCCTGTGCGGAGAGCGCTCTGTCCCAGTCCTGGGGCGCCGGGGTCTGGGTTTCCCAGCAGAGGCTTGCTGCTCGCTGCCGGCACGCTGCGAGGGGCTGACAGCGGGCGCCCACAGAAAACCGCGCTGAACTACAGCAGGGAAGCACCCTGCATTAGCCGCCACATCGTTACGCTCACTAACTGCATGAGGTAGGTGTCTTCGCTGGCACGCCGGTGCCTGGTTTGCTTTCCACTGGCCCTGGCCTGCAAGGCCAGCAGCAGCCCCCATGCCGAAGTGCAGCGCAGCAAACCGTGCTGCAGGGCTCTGCAGCGCCAAGGGGCTCTGGCCCACACCGCCTTCGGAGCTGGAGATGTGGCCCCAGTGCAGTTCCCAGCATCAGTGGCCTGTCCCGCCCTGGGGCTTTGGAGCAGCTCAGGGCTTGCAAGTGCTTCGGGGAAGACGCTTCCCCTGCAGATTGGGGGGAGGAGGGAGGAAATGAGCAGAGTGTTTTAAAGAAGGCCACATAGCACAGATAGGGCACGGCTGAGCACAAAATGTTGTTAAAGAGATGCAGTTTGATAAGCTAGCGGATTCTGTGGCTGCTGGGAGTGCTTAAGGTGAGGTGGATGAGATGAGTGCAGCATCAGAGGGGCTAGGCAGCAACCTACAGCTTTGAGAGAAGGATGGAGACAGCTGTAAAACAGCATCTTGCTGCTGCCAGAGGACACGAACAGGCTGGGCCTTGACGGGCAAGGTCACTAGTGCTATGGACTGCGTTCTGCTTTCCCCTCCACCACAGCCTGGGGAGAGCTATCGGCAGCTGTCTGCTGCCATGGAGCTGGTGACCACCTAGGGAGAAGGCCAGGGCTGGGTTCATTTTCTCCAAGCAGCTCAAGAAGTAGCAGGCTCCTTCCAGACCCTTTACAGGGAGCTTGGAGTAAGAGAAGCAGGCAGAGGCTGAAGGCACAGTGGGTCTCGCAGTAGCACCGTGGTGGCAAACGTCCAGTATGTTTGCCAGCAGGATGCCCATGGGGAAACAGCTTCACTGGAGTCTTGTGCGTAAAATCCTCCCTCCTGCCTTGTGGGGGGGAACTCAGAAGCGAGCAGGTACCCGAGAAGCAAAGGGTGAATGTGGTGGGTGGGATGACTAAGGACACCATGGGAGCCGAGGGGTGCTGCTGGGATGGGCAAAGGAACTGGAACTGAGCAGAGGGAGAGGAAGAAGGAAAATGGGGTGGGAAGGATAGGGTAGAGTATGTCATCTCCTGCATCAGCTGCCTTCAAACCTGCCACCTCCATGGCAATTGCCCCAACTTTCACCAACTTTCCTATAAATTGAATAGGTAACTCTCAGGAAAGATTTAATAAATATGCTGCACAGGTATGAGGATAGACTTGGACGGGGCAGTACTTCACAGGGGTGTCAACCACGGGCCCTGGAAAGGTGACCTGGGAAGGAAACACAGCCAGAAAGAGTGAGCAGACAAACTGCCTCCGTGGCAGAAGAGCCCTAGGTGAGGCCCCTGTCACAGACCTTAAGTGAGGGGCTTTTCCTCTCTCCAAATAGCAAAAAGAAGCCTGGGAACTGCCTGCTCTGACCTTGCTGTTGTTCACAGCTCTCTCAGACACAGTGGTCTAAAGCACAGCACTTTTTTCTTCTCATTTTTGAAACTTGTGTTCTTTCAGGCTGATCTATCACCGCATCCCTTGAAAACAGTAATGTAATCACTGTAACCACAGAACTACTTTGAAAGATGCTGAAAGGGGATCAAGGGCTCACTTAGACAAAACCCAAATCTTTTGGAATCACTCATCTGCCATGCTGGGATGAATTTAGCTTCCAGTTCCCAGCTGCTGTTAGGAAGTAATATGTTCTGGCTTTCAGGCAGAGTAGCCAGAGAATACCTTGAAGTAAGAACAGAAACCGAAAGGCTCAGAGATTGCAACCGACTGCATGGAGCTCTGCATCGCAGGGACTGCACTGCCCTGCAGAAGCTGGGCATCCGCCGCCTCTGCCTCCTCCCAGCCACAGCAGGACCCTGAGCAGCAGTTCACAGAAAGCAAGAGAGGATAAAACAAAGTGCTGTTACCTGTAGGTTTAATGCCACAAAATCAGTAGCAGGTCCCACCGGAGGTAGGGCGCGTGGGGGCTGTGCAGCCACACATCCCAGCCAGGAGGAGCAGGGCCAGCCGGTGGGGCTTGAGGGTGGGCACAGGCTTCATGCACAGGGTAGGTACTCGGCACTGACAGCTCACTGGTACTTAAGGGTTTCTGTAGCACCTCCTCCTCCTGCGTAGAAGATTCCATGTCTTGAATGGCAATCTGTTGACCAAATAAATGGTGGCAACACTTTCCAGAGAGGTCTAGCGCCTCATCGTTCAGCACGTTCTCAAACAGTGCTTTCACCAGCTAGCAATGGTACTCAGCAACTGTAGATCTGAAATGCTGTGCTGAATCCTAAGCTAAGCGAGGCCAGGAAGATATGATGTCTGTATGGTATTTAGATCACCTTCTGCAGCTGGGGGTGCAGGGCCCAGCTAAGTGCTGAAGTGAGTCATGCTTGCACAGCTCTGGGCAGGGAGGTGGGCACACCGAGCAGCTTGACATGTGGTGTAGGCCCTCAAGAGCTTCAGGCTGGTGACTGAACTGAGGCCTTGGGATCTCACGTGGGTGGCAGAACCTCACTTGTCCTGCGTTGACAGAAGTGGAGGGGTGAGAGAGAGCTGTAAGCCCCAAAGGGCTCAGTGAAGGGCTATTGGTGTGGGGAGGTGTGAGGAGTGCAAGACGCTGCCTGCTTACCCTTAGGACCTGATCGGCTGTAACACTTCTTCATTGCCATGATGCTGATAGTGGTTGGCTGCTCGTCAAATAGCCTGATGGGTGCTCTCCTGGCTGTGTGAGCTGTGAGAGAGGAGAAGTGTGCTGGCTGGAGCTCAGGGGTGAGAGCACGTGGGCACTGGAATGGTCAGTGGAAGGTGGCAGGATGCTGACGTGGACCAGGGGTCCCTGGCTCAGGAGGCACTGGATGGCATCAGGCAGAGGCAGCACTGCAGCACAGCTGTCCAGCAAGGCTGTGCAGGGTAGAGGACCTGACAGAAGAGCCGACAGAACAGACCCACTCGCTCTGCTCCACCGTAGTGCTTAAACACCTTGCAACGCTAAAACCACAGAGATGTGTGTGCTGAGCGCAGTCCTCAGGAGGCAACCAGGCTTCCAGAGCCCCCAGGCTGGTCTGTCACGGAGCTCAAACCATCCGTGCATAAGGTAGGAGCCACGAAAAATGTCTCTGAACCACATGCTGATAAGAACCTCAGATACCATCTAGCACATGTGAGGTGCTGTGACAGAAGAGGGCAGGGGAGCATGCTGATGTGAAACACTGCAGTGGCTCTTTTTGTTGCAGCATGAAAGAGGGACTGGAGGGTCACTGCAGACAGTTAAGGCCTGGAAAGACATGTGTGAGGAGAACCATAAAGGAAAGGCTGTGGGGTCTGTTTGCCTGTGATAGCTGCAGCTCTGTTTCCCAAACAGAAGCTGATGCTGTGAGCTAGTTTTGCCTGAGACCCCAGGGTGATGGCCTTGTTCACGGAGAGGTTGAGGTTGGCAGGGATGTCTTGATGTTTACTCCAACCCCTTGCTCAGAGCCCGTTGCCCGGGGCAATGTCACGGCTGGTTTTGCCCATCTCCAAGGCTATCTCCACAAATTCTTTGGGCAACCTGTTCCAGTGTTTGATCACCCTGAGAGTAAACATTTTTTTCTTATGTTTAAATGGATTTTCCTGTATTTCAGTTTGTGCCCATTGCCTCTTGTCCTCTCACTGTCATTGCTGAGATCTCTGTCTTCTTTACTCCCTCCCTTTGTATACACATGGATAAGATCCTTGCAAGTCTTCTCTTCTCCAGGCTGAAAAGTCCTAGCTCCTTCAGCCTCTCCTCATACGAGAGGAGTCCCTTAATCATCTTTGTGGCCCTTCCCTGTATCTGCTTCAGTAAGTTTGTGTCTTTCTTGTACTGGGGAGCCCAGTACTGGACACAGCACTCCAGGTGTCTCACCAGTGCGAGGCAGAGGGAAAGGATCTCCTCCCTTGGCCTGCTGGCAGCGCTCACCCTAATGCAGCCCAGGGTGCTGTTGCTGCCTTTGCTGCAGCAGCGCGTTACCAGCTCAAGCTTAATTTCCACCAGGATCCCAATTCCTTCTCTGCAAAACTGCTTTCCAGCTGGTCATCCACAGTGTGTACTGGTGCCGGGGGTTGCTCCTCCCCAGGTGAGGTTCCCTTATTGAACCCCGTGAGGTTCCTGTCGGCCCAGTTCTCCAGCCTGCCAGGTGCCCCTAAGCAGCAGCACAGCCCCCGGGTGTACCAGACATTCCCCGTGGTTTTATGTGCTTTGCAAACCTGCTGAGGTGCACTCTGTCCTAGCGCCAGGCCATTACTCTTTGGCACCTTCATACTTTTCCCTAGTCTCAGCCTCCAAGGGCCTCCACTAGGGACTGGCCTCCAGCTGGACTTCATGCTGCTAATCACAGCCCTTGGAGCTTGGCGCTTCAGCCACTTTCCAGTTCACCGCCCTGTCCTAGCCCACACTTCGTCAGTCTGTCTCTGCAGGTATTGTGGCTTTCGACACTGAAGCTGAGATAAACAGCATCCACTGCTCTCCCTTCATCCACCAAGCAAAGTCATCTCTTTAGAGGAAGCTATCAAGTTGGTCAGGCATGATTTTTTAAATCCAATCACCTTCTTGTCCTTACTATGCTTTTAAATGGTTTCCAAGAGGATTTCATCCATCTCCTGCCCAGGGATCAAGGTAAGATTGACTGTCCTGTAGTTCTCTGGATGCCTCTTCCTGCCTCTCCTGATGGTCAGGGTGATGTGTGAATAAGCCAGCAGTGTTAAAGGGGAGAGCACACTGTGCGTGCCAGCTCACGTGCAGACCTGGCTGTAAAAGGACAGGAGATGAGCAGCAATATAAAATTACTTTGGGCAGGGAAAATACAAGGAACAGACCAATCTTTTCTCTGGAAGATGCCCGCTCCACCTCTGTGTGCTGCTGTCCAAAAACCTGGGCATAGTGGCCAGGACAGGAGCAGTTTCAAGCAGAAATGCTGCTCTGAGTGTGCTCCCTGCAGCCCTTTGAAGCTGCAGAGCGGCTGCAGTGACTGAGCGGCAGCAGAAAGGCAGTGACACCCGTCTTCCAGATGGGTAGACAAGGTTTTCAACTCTGAAATGCTGCGTGGTCAAAAGCCACAGGCCAGTGGGGAACAGAGCAAATACCTCTCTTGGGGCTTTGTGAGGAGCGGTGCTTTGGGGCAGACACTTCAGTGTCTGATGGTGTGGGGTGATGGAAACCCTCACAGCACGGTGCTTTCCATTCCCAGGGAGACCTGTTGATGAGTGTGTTTGTGTCCACAGTGTGTGAGGCAGCATCGAGATGAGGCACGCGAGTGTCAGCGTTGCAGCAATGCAGCTCTCCACCCTGGAGCCAGACCGTGCCTTCCTGAGAGCCCACTGCCAGGGGCATCCTGCCCACGGCCCCGCCGTGATGGGGCCAGGCACGCACTGTGGGGAGAGGCTGATCCCTCTGGGCTGCCACCCAGGCAGGGCAAGGGAGTCGGAGCCTGTCGAGCCCCTGCACCCCCGCAGAGCGGCTGTTGCACACACCGTTTCACCCACCACGCGTGTGGGGACAGAGATGGAGACGGGTTGGCCATACGGTCAGGACTGATGTGCTCCGCCCTGCACAAAGGCTGGAAGTGGCCAGGGGACACAAAGACATGGCAGGAGAGGACCTCTTGGATGGTGGCAGCCAGACAGCACTGTAGAAGGTAGGTCTGTGCCAGTGGCACCTGCCCGCAGGTGGAGTGTCTAGCCTGGACACAGAGCCCTGTTCCTCCACGGCAGAAGGCTTTGCAAGCCGAGTCATCCTGAGGACCTGTATGTTTTCCTGGCGTTTTTCACCAGTCGCTTACCAAATCCGTGCTGAAGGACGCTAAACTAACACAAATTACGTCTGTTTGTGTTTTGCTAAAATATAGCACACTAAGCAGGCCTAGATGATGCGGTTTTGGTTGTGGTGTGAAACAGGGAACGCCTACATGGGATGCTGCAGACCTTCACAAGATAGCTTGGGTGACCTTTAAAGGTACCACCTTTTCCATGGCAGCAAGGCAAAAACACAAACTTAGGGTTTGTTTGGTTTTTTTCCCCCACCCCTCAGCCACGAATATTTATTTCCTACATTATCAATTTGAAAGGTCACTTTGCTGTGCAACCCTTTGGGCGTGGAAGGTCTTCACCTATACTAAAATTCCATTGGAGGAATTGTTCAGATTGGACAACTCCATGTTCTGGGAGGAGGAAAACAAAGATGATGAAAGGATAGCATTGTTGGTAAAGCCACAAATACCCCACATGTACAATGATGTAGAAATGCATCATACAGGTGCCTCTGATTTGAATGAATGTTACATTTGACCTGCACACATACTGGAATGGATCATTAGGGCTCTTCAGGCTGCACACCAGCCTGTTCAGCCTCATTAATTAGTGTGGACGTTATAGACTCACATCTTGAGCTGAAAAAAACCCTTTTGCTGTTATGGAAATATAAGAACTATTTTGTTTCTGAGCACCCTGTGCTCGGGCGGAGACACCTCATGCTTCAAGAGCTCCAGCAGATTCTTTATCTCTTTCTCCAACTACAAGACATGTTCTCCTCACCCTCTAAAAAAAGAAAAAAAAATAGATTTTTAGGTTTTTGCTCATGGGAAGCAACAGAGGAGAGCAGAGGTAGTTGTAACACACGCTCACCAGACCTTGTCCTGCTCCCAGGACACCAAATTGGTTTAGCCTCTGCTTTCACCAACTGGTCGGTAATTTGCCTGTGGTTATCCTCCCCATTTCTACATTTGCGCAGAGGTGCTTTCAGACTGGGGGGAGAATTCGCTCCTGCACTGTAGGAGTGTCAGAAGCTTCTGCTTCTATTTTTTAATCTCACCCATGGGATTTTTGTGTTCCTGGTTTTCTAAACATTATTGGCATAGACTAGGTTGAAATGTATATACCCTGATTTCCTGAAATAAAAGTGTTCGTAAGACTCACTGCCCTCTGGATTGCTCATCATCCCCCATGCTTATCTTTCCTCTCTAGTCCGGTCTAAACTACAGTACATCTCGTTTTTTGTAAATGCGAATGAGGACGTGCAGTGTAGCTGAGAGGTTTTCCCCTACAGAAACAGCTCCAGCGCCCCAGGGGTGGCATTTTCCACAGGACGTACAAAACCCCCCCACTGCACCCGTCCCCGCTCTGCGCCAGCTAATGGGGCATGGCACCCCACCGCTGCTGCCTGGCCCGAGGCGCAGGGGTGGCTAATCAGCACAGCGTCAGCCTGGTCGGTGCTGAGGTGGCTGGTGGTGCGGGCACGGCACTGCTCAAACCTGTGAGCTAACCTGCACCAGGCAGAAACGGAACGGATAGAAACCGCACAGGAACAGAAGTCACAAGCTAATGATGTAGTGCCACTTTCTCATTTTCAAAGTCACCACCACGCAGGGTCCCGTGCCCCCAGTGCCCTTACCTTTACGGACAAATGCCCCTGCCCTGCCCCGCAGACCCGATACACTCAATACATCATTCCGCTGCAAAACGTTTGCTGCGGGATGCCAGAGGCAGAGAAACAGTCAGAGTGGTCACAGGGCGACAGGGGGAAGAGGGTTCCATAAACATGCGTTTTTCAGAAAGATAATAATCCCATCATTTAAGAACTAGCAATGAATTGGCAAAGGAGAGGTGCCAAATCAGATAGAAATCTCTCTCGCACCACTTGTGAAAGGTGATAATGCATCTGTGCCAAAAAGCTGCTGGTTTAGCACAGATCTCAAAAACATTCATGAGCAAAGGTTTCCTCTGATCTGTTTCCATTTCCTGAAACAGAAAACATATTTGGGAATACAGTTTAATAACAGGTTTCATAAATGAAATGTTAGGACTAACTCATTCACCCTTTGATTCAATGTTTTCAGACAGTCGATGAGCTGACTGGCTCCAGAGCGGGGGGTTAAGCAGAGATTGTTAGTGCTTACTGGGTTACGTTTTGATCTCTTCTTCATTGCTGTGTGCCGGATACCCACACGTTTCTGCTGGAGAGGTGAGCCGTGCACAGGAAGGTAGCAGATAAGCAAAAAATCTCAGAACCACATGAAAAAGCGTAATGCGACGTGGCAGCCCTGTAGCGACACGGCCTTGTGCCAGCACGACGCAGGGTGCTGCCCGGACGTGCAGCCCCTGCGCAGGCACTGGCCACCGCTGCTCAGCAGTGCTTGGGCCGGTGTCCTCACGGGGCTGCACTGAATGGGCGGTGGAAACCCAGTAAAGAGTGTTTGGTGGAGGGTCCCTGAAGCACCAGCGGTCAGGGACACCAAAGCGCCCACCACTGGGATGGAGCTGTTGCTGGATGGTGATCTCCACCTGGTCCTCCAAATGCCAGAGGCGACCTGCCCCAGAGCTGCTCCCAGTGTCGCTACAAAACCCGACATGTGAAGTCCTGCCTGGCCTCAAGTACACAATCGGTTCCCAGGCCGTGCGTGGGGCAGAAGCCGTGCCCAGCTGACCGACAACTTGACAGGCACGTTGCTTGTCCCTCCTGCACGAACGGACGGGTAACGTTACAACAGGTGAACACCGTAAGGACCTGTCCCAGCTCCAACAAAGATCAATGTCTTATCAAGGATTAAGTGGTTAAATACGTGTTTCTGATCAGTGAGACACCAGCTCCACCAGTGACATCACAGCGCTCCAAAGTGTCGGGGCCGGAGAGCACACCAGCTAATGATGACAAACGGGCTTTTCCTTCCTGTGTGCTACCGAGCGTTCGATCTAATTAAACTGTGCAATTGGAATAATGGGATGTAAAGCAAATGATGCTACCCTGAGCCTGCTAGGTGAGCTATGGATCTACCTGTGCATTTATAGAACAGGGAATACGTCAGGGATTGGACTGATTTGCAGTCTTTGCAGGACTGCTTTAGATTCAAAGATTAAGTTGTCCATGTTTGTCTGCTTCCAGGGAAGTGTATAAACATTCTTATAAATGTCAGCCTTTCCTTTTTCTGGCGCTGTGCTGACATATCACACTCAGAGAGTAAAACAAAAGAGCAAAGAATATGAACCTGACTGATAAGGACATGCTCTGGGAGACGGGCATGCTTCCACCCTGCACGGACACAAAGCAAGGAAAACATGGTTTGGGAGGTTCGGCTCCAGACTCTGCCAGTGGAATTTAATTTTGAGCTTGGACATCTTGGCTTTTGGTGTCCCATGGTTAAAACCTGTGAGGGAGTGGAGCTGAAAGCAACACACCCACAAAAAGCCACTGATTTGCACCAAGACATTTTCACTCTTAATCACTCATCTACTCTGTGTCATCCAACAACTTGTCACCAGCAAGAATTCAACGCTGCATGACATTTTAAATCCCCTGCCCTTGTGCCACAGGCAGCCTTTTATCCCAAGCCCTGAAAATGTGGCAGCTTTGCCAGCATACACATGCCCTCCATGGGCCTCCCACAGGAAGACCTCTGTGTTTTGTAGAAAAGAAGAAACAAAACTTAGGCAGGAAATTTGGCCAAAAAGACACCATCCAGTGGTGGTGGCCGCTCTCCTCCCTGGCCCTCATCAGCATGGAGCAAGCACGGTGCTGCACAGGACAGCGAGCTGCGGGCATCGCAGAGCACATGAGGAAAGGAATACCAAGAAAGCCATGAAGTTGTGTTGGATCCCATTTAACTATAAAGTTCATTTGGTGGCTGGGCCTTTGTCTACTTTGCTCCACAATGTGTCATCTGTGCGACAGCCTTTCACCACAGATTCCTGCCCAGGAAAGCAGAAAATTTCCCCACAGCTCCTGTGTGCAAAGCTCTGACGACAATGCCTTTTCCAGATGCTAGTGATACAGACCATGAGCCTACAGATATAAATTAAAAAAACACCTTATGATTTCAATGCTGTCTTCTGCCTGTTGAGGGCAGGGGTTTTCTTGGTGTTGGTCAAGTGGCTTCTAGACTTGCCTAAGTTTTGTTGTGGTCATAGTCTCAAGAGCCTCTTGTTTAGGTCCCCTATTTACCTGTCCCTAGTTTTAATGGTTTAAAATACTCATTTATCACAGTATTGGTGATTTTGGAGAATTAAAGACCTGCTGTGAGCTCAGCAGAAGCTGAGGGGACAGCATGGGCACCTAGTGCTCACCTGCAGATGAAACAGGGACTTGCTAATGGACATCTCTATGGAAGGTAAGCCCTCAGAACCCTGGGAAACATCACAAGTATCTCCTGACTCCCTTATTCAGCAGGGCCCATCGCTGTAACAGTGATGTGGCCAACTCTGCTAGCACTCACCCAGTTGCTTTGAGAGCCCTGAGAAGGGTTGAAGCACTGAGCCCCTCTCTCTGTGTTAGCAGGTCAGCGCTAGCCATTGGTGGGGTAACATTCTGGGGTTACTTACGGGGAATCTCCATCTGCTGCTGATGGCAACATGCCTGCACATGTAGGAGCTCTTGAGAAATCCCCACCTGAAACCCAAGGTTTCTGAGCTAATCCGCTGCTGGCACTGTCTAAAAGGCACTCTCAAAACTCACCTTCTGCTGCAATACTGTGTGGAAAGCAAACCCATGAACAGTTGGGTCATGCTGCAGAGGAGCCTCTGAGGACGCACATGCTGCTGCAGGTTGCTGATGGCTTTGGACAACCACTTCTTTCCATCAGCCCACTGCCCCTCAGACGTGCCTAAATCATTTCTCTGAATCGGCATCTCTTTGGCATTTCAACTAAGATGTATGGTCACGCTGCTTGCCATGGCCTTGAGCACAGTACCGTGTGTTTCACACACAGGTGAGAAGTCTCCTCTAGTAGTTCTCTCCTCCCTGAAGTCAAAGGTCAAGGAAAATCAACTACTTCTGCTGGTTTTACCAGAAAGCATGCAGCAAAGTCAGCTGTGGTACTTACTTTCTGCACCCTAGACCCTTAGGTTTAAAAACTTGCAGGTACAGGAAATAACTCTCCACAAATTACAGGAATTTTTACAGCAGTTCTCTACTTTGCTACAAGATGGCAGAGTTATGAACTTGTTTTATTGCAGCTCTGGGGTGCTAAAGGACAGTTACTGTTACTGTGCCCCTACCCCTAGTCACCGTAGGAAGGATGTTGATCCAGGTGACGGTGAGCACGGACCTGTCCATCTTAGCCCAGTGTTTCATTCAGCGAGATGTCCCGCAGCAGTGACACACGGCCCAAGGGGCACCGGCCGCACAGCCAGGCTTTCCTTCAGCGCGAGCAGCCCCACGCCTCCGCGCCGAGGAGCCGTCAGCAGCGATTAAACCAGGGATGGAGGGGGGCTCTGGGCACAGCGGGGTGGGAGCACAGGCATCCCCAGCACCCCTAGCCCTCCCACCCTCGCAGCCTGCACCGATGCAACCCATGGCCCCCCACATCCGTTCATCTTTTTCTTTTTCCATTGCCAAACTGCAGTTTCCCAGGAGATTGCTTCCTTTGATGGTTGCTAAAGGTTAATGCACAGGTAGGAGGCTCTGGGCTGCCTTTGAGCTCAGAGACAGCAGAAACCACTGCTCCGCGAGAAGCCCTCTTCTCCAGGACTGTTCTGAACACCCTTTTCCAAAGTAATGTACCTTGCACCCAAAACAGGCTGCATTTTGTTCCCTCCTGCATTAGCATAAACCCAGACTGACGTTTGAATGGTTGGACAGACCTAGATGCTCACACATAAACACCTGGTGCCAGTAAATCCAAGCAAAACCACATCCTCTGCCTGAACAGGGAAGAATGGATTTGACCGACTTGCTTACGTGCTTAATTCAAAAAGTCATGGTTCCTCCTTTCCCTTCCACGGAATGACATGCATGTCATCGAAAACCTCACGTCACAGGAAATGTCTGCTTGATTTGCTTTCCTGATTTCCGATCATCGCATTGCTTTTCCTCCCAACAGCGATCGATCTCCGTGTTCTTGCAGGCTATTTTTCAGTAGCTCCGTGGGGAACTGATACTGCTATTTTTCTAATGGTCCTATTGGGTGCTATAAGCACACAGGTCACCAGACGGTTATATTCAAGGGCAAATAGTGTCTGAACTAGGTGTCTGAAGGTATTTCTTTAACTTTGAGTCATCATTTGCATCTTAGAGATTTTAAGTGCGAGGGACTGGATTAACCCAATCTGTGTGGGCAGATACTTATGAGCTCGATGTTTCCTCTCGACATTTAGATCCATACGGCTCTGCAGCCTCAAGCCCCTCTCCAGGGAAAGGTTCAGCCCATAGCTGAGAGGGAGGCAGCCACCCGTACCAACGCCGGAGCACCTGATGTCCTAAACCTGGTTGGGGCTATACTTGGGTCCTACACATACACAGTAACAGTCATTCCTGCCCGAAAGAACTTGGAGCTTGAAACACCCAGTTCTGAAAACAGCCTCACTGGCATCACTAGCACTAGTCAAAATACAGCACGAGCAGCGCTACCAGCGAGCAGCATCGGCCTTGTACATGTGCCCGAGGCAGCGCCTCCTGATGAGCCCAACCTTGGCACTGCTGGTGGCACCACCAACACGTTGGCCTCCAGGACAGAGCTTTTGCTGTATTCTTTTTGCTCTGTCAGGATAGGTCTTTTGCAACCAGCACTCTGTACTTACAAAATTTGAAAGGCCGGAGTTTACAGCCCAGGGTCTTGCCTTGTTGAGTTAGTACCTGTGCAGCCTTTCCAACCCAGCGGGAGTCCACCACGGTGCTCACGGTGAGCGAACCATGTTGTTTATGTCTTCTAGACAGGTGACATGCACAAAGTCTTCACTGTCTCTTCCTGCCTGTGCAAGTGGGGGCTGGAGGGACAGTTTCAGCACTGAGAAGAGCTGGTTTCCTTGAGAGCAAAGCCCAGCTCTGCAGCAG